>QXTE01000609.1:31965-188854 GCA_003942145.1 Platysternon megacephalum | reverse complement strand
TGGCTGGGGAAGGAAGAGCCAGAGGAATGGTGGGGAAAGCAGAAGGGAAGGGGCAATGGAGAGGGGGAGTGGAGAGAAGGGGGGAAACAGAGACTGAGAAAGGAGGGACCCAGGGAGATGGTAAAATGCAGCAGGAATGGTGGGGAAAGCAGAAGGGAAGGGGCAATGGAGAGGGGGAGTGAAGAGAAGGGGGGAAACAGAGACTGAGAAAGGAGGGACCCAGGGAGATGGTAAAATGCTGCAGGTGAGCNAAATGGAGAGGGGGAGTGGAGAGAAGGGGGGAAACAGAGACTGAGAAAGGAGGGACCCAGGAAGATGGTAAAATGCAGCAGGAATGGGGTAAGGAGGGAGGCTCCCTGTAACTTGTCCGTTGCACCCCTCTTCATTCCTGACCCTCCCACGGTTAGTGACTCTCCCTCCCTGGCACTGCACAGGGTTGGGTTGGGTTTCTCTCCAAGGCTGTGCTGATGGGGGTGGGAGAAGAACATGGAGAGATTTGCCTCCTCTCCAGACTCTAGTCAGCTGGGGTGAAATTGGATGCAGGATGCTCTCCAGACAGACATCACACCTAGGACACCATGGGTCTGCCGTGTCCTGCACAGTGTCTCAGGCCCTGTTCTGCACAAGATGTCTATGGCGCTGGCCTGGTGGCCTCACTGCTCCCGCTAGCCAAGTCAGTTAACACATGGGGAACTGGAGCAGTGTGCGGATTATAACTGTCAGTTGTGTTACACTGTGATATTGCCTGGCTTTAGCTGGGCTTCCCCAATCCCTGTGGGAGAGAGGCAGTGTCTGCTCAGCTGCCATTTTACTGCTTGGGAATGTGTTGAGCGGGGTGAAGGACCCAAACAAACCCATCATGCAGCAGGAAATCATCAACTGCTTGCTCCCGCTGCTGCTCCACCTTGGAGACGGGGATGACAGAGTGATCCTGGTAAGTGCCACGGTCATTATTTCCCTAAGAGCAAAGAGCCGGAATCCTCTGGAACCCCCACTCCATTAATCTCCAGAGCACCTTCCCCAACCAGAGTCTTCTCCTCCTTGCTTCCCTCCATTCTGGAGCCTAGTGCCACATTCATTCTCACACCACACAGGACAAGTTGGAAGAAAAGCCTTCTGGGAAAGAGTCCTGACTCTCTATTGCAAAGACAGGTCTCAGCAAAGGCAGCTGCATCCAAAGGTTCACAACAAGAGGCAGCAAAAGAAAAGGGTGCATAAATTTGCAAGTGCCCCTTCGGTTCAGGGAGCTGATATCTGCCCACAGCAACTGCAGCCATTTCTAGCCTGGTCTCTCCATACAGCCTTCTGGAAAGTGGGTGCAGCTGCCCTGACTTCTTCCCTGGAGCTCCTGAGAAAACTTCTCCAGGTCCTAGCTTCCCAACATTCATCAGACGTTGCCTTCTTTCGTTGGGCTAACTGGGATGTGGAGGGAAGCCTGATCTGAGGTCCCCATTTGTTCAGACACTTTGGAATCCAAAAGCTGTCTCATGCTCTCTTTGTGCAGAAGGACTGAGCTGTGGAGATACTTTATGGCTCTCTCCAGACAATTCTCAGTTTCATCTCCTGAGCACAGTCCTGTGTAGAACAACTTACAGGAATCTCCACTAGCAGGAAAAGAAGGAGAACAACGGACAGGGGAAGATTAGATGTCCCCCAGACTATCCCTCTCTCAATGAGAAGCCTCTTGGTCTCACCTTCTCTTGCAGAGATGTGAACTGACGCTCTTCCGCTGACAGTACCAGAATCCTAAAACGGGGTGTGTGTGTATGTGTCAGAATTGCACGGGCAGCAGCAGTGGAGGCATGGCTGAGCCATGCCAAGTACACACCCACCCACCAGTTTCAGGAGGGTACATACTCAGCGCTACCCATGCCACTGCAGCTACACTACTATTTATACCCACGTGAGCTTTCATCGAGCTACCACAATATGTGTATGGGGCAGGGGAATTCCATCCCTAGCTCCTAGTGTATTCCTAGCCTTAGAGGTGTGTGGGGAGACTGTCTTCATAAAGGTCAGAAAGTCTCTAAAGGAAGGCCTGACAGAAATGGAAAGGGCTGTTACTATTATTACCCTTTGTAGGAAAAGATTCATCACCTGCCCTCCCTGTAATGGAGTGACCGTAGGCCAGGGAACTTCACTCAGAGATTGGTTATCAGCTCATAGGAAATCCAATGAGAGCACATTGGAAACACCTTTCCCTGTGATCTCTGAAGAAATGAATCCACAAAGGATTTCAGTAGAAGTTAGGAGCCTAAATCCCTTTGCAGATCTGGGCCTAAATGTTTGATGGTTGTTTGACCTCTGATGTTGTCACTTTCTTGTTACATCCAAAGAATGATTGCCCCCAACTGCCTGTGTGTTAGTGTGTGTATGTGTGTGTGTGTACGTGTGTATGCTAGAGGAGGAGGAAGTTACGCACAGAATGGGGTCTCCTCTCTGTCCAGGGCTATATTGGGAGTAGCAGAGTTGTTGTTGTGCCCCCAAAATCTTGGGTAGATAATAGCATGTGGCAAGGGCCCTCTGGCGTGGAGGTTTCCTAGGCACCAGATACATCAGCACCATGGGGTTTTCAACCTGTTTCCTCTTCGTTTCAGCTTTTCAGGAAGTGCCTTTGAAATCTGACAGGACCATGTGGTACATCCTCAATACACATTATAACTGGTTGCAGAAGCTTGGAAATCTCGCGTCGGGTTATGCATTCGACTAGGGAACCAGGACCGATACAGAAGACCTCTTCGTCCTGCTATGGTATGTACAACAGACGTACCAGGTGGCTATTTGCAGATGACACAAAATTATGTAGGTTAGTCAAACCTAGAGAAGACTTTGAAGCAGTTGAAAGGGACCTAATAAAGCCATGTGACTGGGCAGCACAATGGCAGATGAAAGCCAGTGCTGACAAATGCAGGGTCATACACATGGAAAGCAGTAATGTGAACTACACCTACATATCGCTGGTGTCAGAAATCAAAGCAAGGATGGTTGGGCCCAGTGGTTGGAGCAGTGGCGGTGGGGCCTAGTGGTCTGAGTGGTGGCAGTTGAGCCTAGGGGAGCCAAGGGTTGGAGCCGGAGTCAGGAGCAGGATTGGAACAGGCTAGGAGTAGGGCTGGGAGCTAGGCGGGAGCCAGAGCAGGGCTGTAATAGGACTAGGGACAAGAAAGGAGCATGAGCAGGGCTGGAGCAGGCTGAGGCCTGGGCAGTCTGTCACCACTATCAGACAGAGAGTTCCAAGCCATGAAACAACACCGAGCAGACTGAATTGCTGGTTCTCCTCTGAGGCGCTTATACCTGCTCTGAGAGCCACCAGACCAGCTCCTGGCTTATGCATTGGCTGGAGCCTAACACAAGAAAACTCCTCCAAGCATGTGGCTTCATCAGGCTCCAGTTCAGGGATGACTCAGCACCTCAGAGCTGGATGACAGATTCACAATCACTTCTGAGGAAACAGAGCACTACTGTGGCCAGCTTGACATGGCCGTAATACAGTGTTGTGCTTTTCCCTTCATGGGACCGCTCGGATTCCACAGCGCACAGGAGGAGGGGCTGTGATACCCATGGACTTATTCACTTAGATGTGCAACTCGAGCAGATGGTACAAATTGAGCAGCTAACTCCAGAGGAGCCTCTAGGATCCACTAATCTGCACCACAGAATCGTTGGAGAGATGGCAGATGAAGTCAAATGAGGAGTTTGTGCACCTCCCAGGAACTGGAGAAGGGTCTGAGGGCTGGAGAGGAGCTAAGACCCATATTGATAAAAGGGCCAGGGAAAGGACAGGGGAACAAGACTTCCAATATTGTGCCAGGCTCTAGAGTGATAGTAGGGGAGCACTTGGGCAGGTGCTGGTCGGTTACAGACACTCCATAGGGATTTACCAAGAGGGAGCCAGGTTTAACGTGGGTGATAAAGTGACAGTGAGAGGTGACAGGAGTGAAGCAGCATCTATGATTCACTTGGGGCCACTCACTCCCCTGGCAGCTGGAGCAGAGGAAAACTGTTCATACAACGGCCCTGCCCATTGTGTCTGGCCGAGCTGCGCTCACTGCATCAGTGTGGGGGGGTGGGCAAAGGTGACTTAGTGCTTCCACCACCCTGGGGCCAAGAGCTTTAAGTTGGAACAACCGCTAGTAGCCGCACACGGGCCATTCTGGCAGCAGGGGACCAGCCACACTTTGCCAGACCCCCTTCCACCAGCCATGGCCCTGTGCTGGGTGCGGAGAGGGGCCTGGCTCAGGGCTGCCAGTGATGGCATTTTTGTTCCTCGACATTGTAATTTTACATTGGGCCAAGTAAGTTTTTGAGTGCCACATATTTCCAAAACACCCCTGTCCTATGTGGTTGTAAAAACAGTGGGGGACAGCAGCAGAGTGAAATGCAGGAGCAGGAGCATATCTGCTTGGAACCCGACTATAAGCTCAGGTCTTGACTAGCAACAGGTTACAAGCGAAAATGAGCTGAGCACACACTCCCTAGTCCATCCCATACAATGTCTGCCCCCCCCCACAAGCCAGCTTCAGGCAGCACCCTCAGTCGCTTAGTCACTAAATTGATGTGAACCAGCTCTCACAAGAAGTGCCCACTCTTGGCTCATTGAACGAGGACTCCCAGCTGTGGCTCCTTTCATGAGTGCATCATTTCCCTACTTCTGCCCCATTCCCACATGCTGTTACAGTGCAGGACACTGTAGCTGAGCTCTGAAATCTCCCTCCCTATAATGTGGTTACTACAGAGTAACGACAACCCCACCTTTGGGCTCGATGTCTGACATCCCACCCCCACTCCATAGAGCCCTACATTCACATAGCTTCTCTCATGTGATTCCCGCAGTCATCGATGCTATGCGGAGAGAGGAGAAATTCTCCTAGACTCCCTTTAACCATTGCCAGCCCACAGGGTAGCAGAGGTTGGGGGGTTGGGTGCTCTCTTTAAGAAATGCCAGCTCTCAGGGAAGTTGCAAATGAGCATTAGCAAAGTGGGGTGGTGTGCTGTGGAAAACTACCCTGCTCCAGATTTTCAGCCTTCAAGGTTTTGTTCTTCTAATTTGTGTTCCTGCCCTTTCTCCCTCTTACAGACGTCTAGCGGCTAACAGGAGCCAATTGAGCCCACCATTAATCACATTTCTTGTGAGAAGGCAAGCAGCTGTTGCATAGGGAAGGAGGAGACAGAAGAGTATGTGACAGGGTGTACCAGCCATGCATTGGACCAGGAGGAGTTAACCTCATAGTCTAGGCAGAGGAAGCCAAGCCCCTCCCCAGCCCTGCTGGACATGCTACAACTGGAGCACCAGTGTAAAAGGGAGCAGCTCAGCTCAGTCTAGGCAGATCGCCAAAAATGGAGGATGCACGTTGCAGGCTCCAGCCCAGAAGCTGCTGAAGCACCTGACTGCAGAGCCCTGAGGTGCTGAGACCCAGGCGCAGCCCCAGGCGCCTGCAGACGTGCAAGGGAGATCAGAGTCTTTGGGAGTTACCCAGCCCGGGAGCCTGGAGACCTCAAGACATCTCATAAAAAGTAGCCTGGGGGTGATTACCCATTGTCCTGAGTGACATCAGCATGTTTTGGTTGGATCCCCGCTGACTCAGTGGCAAACACACTCACCATTGATAAGGCCCTGGGCTAGGAACCAGTGTAGTAGCGAGAACCAGGGACCTCTGCCCTGGCCACCATCCATCCCTGGGTGCCGGCCCACCTCTCCAATGTGCCACTAGGCTGCACAGCCCCAAGAGGAGGGGCAACCATATTAACTCTGAACGCTGAGCCAAACAGCCTTGCAAGGAAGGGGAGCTATATTGACTCTGGCCATTTGACCATACAGTGCTGAGGGAGAGACCAGCCCATACTGACTCTGGCCATCGGGCCATACAACCCTGAGTGGGAGGGCAACCATATTAGAATCAAGGAAGATTAGGGTTGGAAGAGACCTCAGGGGGCCATCTAGTCCAACCCCCTGCTCTTAGCAGGATCAACACCAACTACATCATCCCAGCCAGGGCTTTGTCAAGCCTGACCTTAAAAACCTCTAAGGTTGGAGATTCCACCACCTCCCTAGGTAACCCATTCCAGTGCTTCACCACCCTCCTAGTGAAATAGTGTTTTCTAATATCCAATCTAGATTCACCACCTCACTGCAACTTGAGACCATTGCTCCTTGTTCTGTCATCTGCCACCACTGAGAACAGCCGAGCTCCATCCTCTTTGGAACCCCCCTTCAGGTAGTTGAAGGCTGCTATCAAATCCCCCCTCACTCTTCTCTTCTGCAGACTAAACAAGTCATGTGCCCCAGCCCCCTGATCATTTTCCTTGCCCTCTGCTGGACTCTCTCCAATTTGTCCACATCCTTTCTGTAGTGGGGGCCCCAAAACTGGACACAATACTCCAGATGTGGCCTTACCAGTGCTGAATAGAGGGGAATAATCACTTCCCTCGATCTGCTGGCAATGCTCCTCCTAATGCAACCCAATATGCTGTTAGCCTTCTTGGCAACAAGGGCACTGTAGTGGGGTGGTCACCCCGCTCTGGCCCTGAAGGGGTTAAAGCAGCCCTGAAGAGGGCTGCAGATGGAAAAGGGAGGCTGATGGGGAAAGCAGCCACAGCTGTGGCCAGGTTAATCAGGGCCCAGCTGGCCCTTATAAGAGGCAGTGGGCCAGAAGCTAGCACAGACACACACTCTCTCTAGCTCCCTAGAGAGAGAAGGACCTGGCTCCCTAGGAAGCTGAGGAGGGTACCTAGGGTGGAGCAGTGCTGGGGAAGGGCAGAGGGAGCTGGGGAGCTCCAGCCTAGCAAAGCTGCAGGCTGAGTTAAGGGCCCACAAGAGGGTACTAGGGCTGCAGAGGGGCAGCTCAGGAATAGGCGGAGGCAGCTGGTCCAACCCCCCTTGCTGATGATGAGTGGTTTTACAGACTGCCGTCTGTCCCAGTGAGCGGGAGCTAAATGGAGACTGGCAGTAGCCACTGAGGCAAGGTGGGGATAGGGGTTGGGAGTTCCCCTGGGTGGGGAGACCCAGATGGTGGGTTGCTGCAGTGGGCAGAATCCCTAGGCAAAGGGCACCGGGGTCCAGGAGGGACACGGGGGGCCAGCGGCAGGCGAGACATCAGCTGGCAGAGGGCACTCCAGAGCTGGAAAAGAGCTAATTCCCTAGACAACCAGCAGGAGGCACCGCGCCGGTGAGTCTTCGCCCCGTCACAGGCACACTGCTGACTCATATCCAGCTTCTCGTTCACTGTAATCCCCAGGTCCTTTTCTGCAGAACTGCTGCCTAGCCAGTTGGTCCCCAGCCAGTGGTGCATGGGATTCTTCCATCCTAAGTGCAGGACTCTGCACTTGTCCTTGTTGAACCTCATCAGATTTCTTTTGGCCCAATCCTCCAATTTTCTAGGTCACTCTGGACCCTATCCCTACCCTCCAGTGTATCTACTTCTCCCCCCAGCTTAGTATCATTCGTGAACTTGCTCAGGGTGCAATCTATCCCATTGTCCAGATCATTAATACAGACATTGAACAAAACCGGCCCCAGGACTGACCCCTGGCGCACATATTAACACAGCTCTGAGAGAGAGGGCAGCCATATTGTCTGTAGCCATCAGGCCGCACAGCCCTGAGGGAGAGGGCAGCCATATTGACTCTTGCCCTCAGGCCACACAGCCCTGAGGGGGAGGGCAGCCATTTTCACTCTGGCCATTAGGCCAAACCTCCCTGAGGCTAAGTGACTGAAAATCTAGGCCAGAAGCTGCCGATCTCTGGAGCTCAATGTTTGGTTGGCCGGCAGCATTGCCCTGGAAGTCCCAACATAACACTACATGGAACAGGCCGTTTCGTTCCAAGGATGTGTTTTGCAGAAATCATGGCCTAGATCTTCGGGCTCCACCTATTCTGATTGGTACAGGTTTCCCTTCTGAGATGGCCTAAAGGGGGGAGTGAAACCCTCACCAATTGGTAGAGGGAGGTGTGGGGACTTGGTCAAAGCCCCTCTCAGGGTGGTCCTACAGGGCTGACGCTCACTTCAATTGGTACAGGACAGTGGGAGGAGTTCTCAGAGGGGACATACAACCCACTTCCAGATGGGTCACCCGGCCACGGAACAAACCCGCAGCAAAAGGCATCTTTGTGCTGAGATCCCAGAGAGAAGGGGGGAAATACCAGAGCTACTAAGAGAGACAGAGAGAGTCTGTTTGACACCCCTGCAGCAGAGAGAAGCAGTGTGTCTCCATCAGCAAAGGGAGGTGTTGAGCTGAACTCCTGCCACACAGCAAAAGGCAGCCTGCCCAGTGCCCTCAGAGACAAAGAGGGTCGACCTGGGGCCTGATTATGTTGTTTTTACTATTCTTTTGCACACCAAGTCAATGTCATTACGTCTCACATTCCAGGGCTTCTTGGGCTGAGATCATTATAATCTGCAGGTGAGGAAAAGAAGTTTGTGGAGGCTAATTAAATATTTTGCTAAAGCCAGGCGCACTTTGGTGAGAGCAGCACATTAGCCAGGGCTTGTTTCTTCCCAAATGTGTTCTTTCTCACTGTTCCATAGTAGGTGGCACAGCCTGTGCTGCAGGGAAAGATAGCTAATGAAGTGAGCAGGGCAGGGAAGGCAGGTTAGCCAGCGAGGAGAACCGCACGGATGGAAGGTGGGGTGGGATGAGGCAGGGCCATATGCCCCAATGGGGCAGGAGGCACCGTGCCTCCAGGGATGAAGCCCTTACTACAGGATCAAAGGTGGAGCTAGCTTGATTTCAGCTCCCCTTTACTTCTTTCCCTGGCTTGGCCTGGGGTTAGCTGCCCATTTGATTTCAGAAATGAAATGCTGGAAGTGGGGGGGAGGGGATTGGGAAGGGGTTCGGCTAGCGGATTTTTGTTTTTAAATCTACTTTCTTAGCTCCCTGCAGCGCTGAGCTCAGAGCTGTAAACTGCAGCCCAGCACGGCTGGGGTTGGTTAATTTCAGCAGAGCCTCCCTTTCTTGCCAGCCTGGATTTGAGCCGGCAGGTTAGTGAAAGAATTTGAGACTAGTGTTTGCCACATGCCCCTACCAAGAAAAGCAACAATCATGAGTTCAGTGACTATGACCCAGCTGACCTAGCATTGGTTGAACAATCATCATTATAGCACTTAGAATGCTGATGTACTTTCCTGCTTTACTACGGGAAAGCGTTTGCACAATACATCCGTGGTGTTACTGCGGGTCACATCTTGCTCTCATTTAGTCTGGAGTAAGTTAGTTGAAGATTTTGGAGTTAGTCCAGACTTACAGTGGTATAAATGAGAGCAGAATCTGGACCATAAATAATTAAACTCATTAGCCTAGAATCCTGTAAAAATGATGATGAATGAGTTAAAATCTACCTACTTTTGTCAGCACTTTTCAAAATTGTAGGTCAAATCCCAAAGTCCTTCCGTGGTTTTTATTCACAGGCAAAACTCCCATTGGATCTGAATCTCCTTACCCAGTGGTGTGAATCAGGAGAAGCACCATGGAAGTCAATATAATTGACTCAGTGTAAAATCAGTGTCAAAGAGAGGAGGATCCATTCCATTTCTGTCAATAGTTTTGCCTATGTATGGGCTCCAGGATTTGATCTGGCCAGAAAAACTTGAAATGCTTGTTTTTAATCAAGTATAGTCAAAACACACCACACAATAAAGGATCTGAAATGTTACTAATGTAGAGAGCGAGCAACACACTTTAAGATGAAATGATAAATATTTGTTAAAAAGCATTGACAATTGACGCTGCAGTTTAAGGCAATTTTAGAAACACTATCTATAAACCTGGCCCACAGAATTTTTAATTCAAGAATCAGGAGAGAAAAATTTGACCACCCTCAGAGGTTTTACAGAAAGTTAAAAGAAACGCAAGTTTTCAGTAAATGACATATTTCACATTTAGAATTACAGGTATAAAATTACTTAAAACACAGAACTCAGAGCTACACTGAGAATTTACTCTGATTCCAATGGATTGGGTGGCACATAGCTACACTCCAATAGAAGCATCTGTGGGAAGGTTTGTGACTCAGAGACAGCCTCATGATACAATTCCTCCAGGGATAGTGTTACGCTCTGGGGTGAAGAGAATATGCTGTGTCAGCCCACTGCCAGATGCTGCACACTGCCCCTTCTCGTATCCAGCTAGCACAGTAATATTTACAATACAGGGTTAATACTACGAATAGACTGTTGATTAGAAAATGTGCATGTAATATTGTTATGAAAAATGAAGTTGTATTCAGCGATGTAGGGCCTGTTTTTCAGAGGTGCTTTTTCAGAGTATTCAGTTGTAAGTGCTCAGCACTTCTGAATATATCACCCATTATGGGCATGATTCTCCTCTCTGAGTCACAATGTGGATCTCTTCTGTGCGTTACTGATCTGTACTGCATAATATGTAACTCCCAGAACTTCCATTGATATCAATAATAGCATGTGGCTATAAAGTGAAAGCAAATGTGAAAAATTTAAGAAAAAAAAAGTATACATGTTGCACTAAATCCGGCAGGGACGAGGTCACTCTTCAGTTCACTTTTGGCAATACTCTGCTCCAACACCAAATCAGTCTGGCTACAGACAAGCCCCAGAGATCTTCTCCATCTCTCCATATATCTAGATATGGGCTGAGGAGGCAGCAGTCAAATCTGGATTTGATTTAGGCAAGTGTTTGGGGTTCAATTCCAAATCAGGGCCAGGATTTGGGTTCCTTGCTGCCAAAGTCTTGCAAGCTATTCTTGAAAGTTTTTTGCTCCTTCTGAACCAGAACTGGAAAATAGATCCCTTCTGATCCTGTATCCAGCCCAGAACCAAAACAAGTGGTGGATTCCCATCCAGAGATTTGAATTTGAACTCCACCTGTCAAAATTCAAAGAGGTTTGGATTGGAGGTTCTAGCTGTGGCCTCTCTCTTGTTTAATCCCCCAATGGCAGATCATTTAAAAGTTAAAATCCTCTTTAATCAATTGACCAAACTTCTTTCAAGGAGAGCGTGAGACTGTTATTTCAAAGTCTTTGCTACTTGTTTTGGCCAGATTTTGTTACTCTTACTCACACTTGAGTAGTGCCTTAATCTGTGTGAAGTTCCACTGAATTCAGGGGTAGAATCTGTGTCTTAAGAGTCTGTGGGCGAGGGACTTAGCACTAAAAGAACTTCTAGGGGCATAACTATGTGTAATAAGAAATTTGATTTGTACTGCAGTGTTTCAAATTTTGTACTGTCGGGTAATAGCTCAGATTAACACCTTCTGGAGTTCGTTTATTTTGCAGCATGAGACCTTTACCCAGACGAGATTTTGTGTGAGAAAGCACAATGCATCTACAGAGGCCAACTGAGGTTTTGCCACAAATAATAAGGTGCACCCCAGGAGCAGACACAGAGCATCAACCTGCCTCCTGGTTTCTCCTGTCCCAAGGGTTGAGGGGGGATGTACCCTGTGACAGCCCTATACCTGGTACTGGCTGGTGTGTTGGGGGCTGGAGTCACAGCTCTGCCCATTCCCCACCATTTCTCTCCCACATATATAGAGACACATAATGTCCCCACAGAGACTGCTCCCTGAGGCATGGTTAACTGGCATAGGGAAGTAAAGGGGTGGCTTACCCCCAGTTTGACTCGTTCTGCCTCATCTCCTCCAACCTGTGTCTGTCCTAGTCCTATCTCTTGTAGTCCTATTCTCCTCATCTAACCAGTCCCAGTCTCCATTCCTCAGGCTTCTCATCCCAGGCCCAGTCTCTTTGCCCAGAGCATCCTTGTCTCACCCCTCCAGACTCCCCATCACAGTCTGAGTCTCTCTCCCCCTCCACCAATTCCCACTCTCCTCGTCCAGCCATTCCCAGTGTTGTAATGGGGCCCCGTCCATACTGCCTGTCTCTCCTCTTTGCCACTCTCTGCCTCTCCAGCATTTTTAGAAGGCAGAAGGAACATCACAGTGCACCCTTTTTTGCAGTTCAAAATGGACCCTCCTCTCTTTCCATCTCTCTAGTCTGGTCTTGTGTTTACCTAATTACCCACCTTTCATTCTGCCTCCTTCCTCTGCTACAGACACATTTGCAATGAGAGCTTGATGCAATGAGCCATTTCTAAGCACAGAATTTCAATTTAACTGCTCACAAAGGTTCTTGCACTTGTAAAAATATACGGAATATGCTGGCTCAGATCTCAGTGTTTCCTTTTTCAATGCTATTAATAGTGACCCTGATCAAAGCAGGCAAACTCAGAGTGAAAAATGTGGCCAGATCAAGAGCAGAAATCTCTCATACTGTAAGAAGTGTATTTATTCCCTTGAGCTCACTGCAGAGCTGTGTGGAAGGGTAGCAAGCTGATGGTGGGTGACAAGGAGGGGTAAGTTCCAGCTTACTGACACTTATGCCGGCAAAAATATGTCGCTCTGGGGTGTGTTTTTTCATACCCCTGCGTGACATAAGTTTTGCCACCATAAGTGGTAGTGTAGACATGGTCCAACATTTAGGTGCCACTAAGATCCTCAACACTCCCTTCAGCTGTTGTCTTACCCTGGAGGTGCCTAAATTCCCTAGGAACCTAAGTTTTAGCTGGTGGATGTGTGAAAAACTGCCTAAGTACTGATACCACCAAGCTGCTCAGCATACTAGTTCATGCCTCAACCCTGGCAGGATTCTCAACCTTGGCATTTCCCTGCCACCTATCTCACTCACGGGATCAGGCCCTGCCCAAAAGACAGCAGGGTCAATCAGATTGGGGAAACTTGTTTTGGTGAGGGGCAAGGTGCAGATTACCCAATTGTTCTTTGCATTGTACAGTCGATCAAATTCATTTAACCGTACATTGGCAGTAGTTTAATTATGTTGACAGGAGAGCTTTCTCCTGTTGACACAGAACGGCTGGCTACATGAGAGATCTTACAGCGGTGCAGCTGCATCAATATGGCTATGCTGCTGTAAGGTCTCTAGGGTAGACATAGCCTTAGGCATCTAAGTCCCTTTGAGGATCTAACCCTTTGCATTCAATTTGGTTAGGTGTAAATGACCACCCAAGGGACAGGCAATGGAGAATCAGGTCCTTCATGTGTATAGACTTACATGGATGTCAAAGCACTTTATGGACCAGACCCTTAGTTGGTGTAAATCCATAGAAGCCAGGGGAGTTATGCCTATTTATACCATCTGAGGATCTGGTCCTGTGAACACCAATAAATCCTTCAGAACACTTAATGAAGTACTATAGGTGAACACCACCCATTCTGCAGCTAGATGGTGAGGCACAGTGGGGCTGACACCAATATTGGACACGTATAGTTAAGGACCTGAATTTGTACTTAGATGCCTAAATAAAAGTGGCATGATTCTCAAAAATGCCAAGCACTTTCAGCTTTTATTGACTTCAGTGGAAGTTGGGTATGTTCAGCGCCACTGAAAAGTTACTAAATATGTACTCAAATAGCTCACTTAAACCTGTGGAACTCATTGATACAAGATATTATTGAGGACAAAAACTTACCAGGATTCAAAAAAGCTTTAGTCATGTATGTGGATAATGAAAACATCCACTGAAAAATTAGTCAGGCGAAAAAGTTATAAAGGAATATAAATCCACATGCTTCATGGAATGAACCAATCACTAATTGATGGGGAGTTAAGAGGAAAACCTCCCTCGAGGCAGGTTATTCCAGAATCACACCTTTCTCTGAAGCAGCTGATGTTAGTCACGGACAAAGACAGGATACTGCAGTAGATGGACCACTGGCTTCCTGCAGTGTAGCAATTCCTGTATAGCTAAGTGTGGCCAAAGTGTCATATGGTAACTCAGTGATAGAGTCCGGAACTGAACCTAGGAGTCCTGATTCCCAATTTCTCCTGCTGTAAACACTAGCCAAAAGATATTACATTGTGAATTATGCAGGTCTTCTGTTGAACTATTGCTCCTTTTATTGAACGTATCCCCTTATCAGTACAGCAGATGTTTTAAGGAAACTCATTAGGACTGACAATAACTATTTCTAAAATGCTGTAAGATTTCAATGGGCAGAAGTGAAGAATATTTATTTCCACAGAAGTTGTATGTAATGGAAAAGTCAAGAATACAAGGGCCATATGAATGAATGAATGAATAAAAAACCCCGAAGAAGCCATTGGCATGACAGATTTTCCCTCTCCTTTGGAGCCATTATAGAATAGTGTCAGTAGTCTATGTATCAAAGGCTCCTTGACTATGCATTAAAATGAAAGACCTGATTAGCTGTTTAATGGTGTATTGTGACAATTATGTCAGGATTCTATAGTACATGTTAACATGATGCATTATATTCTATTGATTACCCGCACATTAAATACTCCCTAAAATAAATGCATGAGCAATTACAGCCTGTCAGGTCAGTCATTTACAGATTAGGTGTTGATTAAATATGCCATAATAGAATACTTTCATGGATCCCAAAGGGACAATTATATTTATTATAAACATCACTATATTCAGCCTATTTTATCTTGCCAATGATTTATAGGTGGTGGAAGTGTCATGTGTACCTTCAGTGAAGTCTTGCAATCAGTATAAAGTCTCCCTAAGGAACTCTCAGATAAGAAATGAAGCAATTTTAATGGGAATGTTTCTTCAGTATATTTCTACTGTTTCTGCTAACTTCAATCGGATTGCATTGTCTATAAATCAGAACTCAGGTTGGCCATAGACTCAAGCTGTTTCAAATTTTAATCGCAACAGAAAAGCCTTAATGATTCCATAGCAATTCATGCCCTACACAATAAGATAGGTTTTGCCTTTTTTCATATTGCAGTAATCTATTCCTGCTAGTCATGGGAGGATTTAGCTTCTGGAAGCACACAACATTTCCCCATTAATTACAATGCTAGACAAGGAGTGCAGTTCCTTACCCTTGATTCCAAAATATCGGAAAGTATGAAAAATTGGTTGCAGTTGCATATTAAGATACCTTCCAATGTAAAGGGATTAAAAAGTAACACATATTGTGTAGGAATAATTAAACCCCCTTCAGCTGGAAATAATAGACTTTATTTCTGATGCAAATGGAGCTCAAACTCCACTTTCAGTTCTAGATTAATAGATGTATAAGGTTAGAAGGGACAATTGGATCATCTAATTAGGAAAACATTATTATTTGCTTTAAATCTTAAACTCTTACTTTCTCTGTTATTTTTCATTCAGGCTCTCTATTTTTCTTGCATGTGTAGGCACTTGATTAACAACTGTGTAGCTGGCTTTCATCTATGCACAGAACTGGTCCAACAGTGGCAGTGGCAGCCCAAACTTTCCTATCAAGTGCAACTGCAAACAATTATTCTTACTTCCATATATTTTGGGAGACTGAAATTCAAGGTTAAGGAATTGTACTTTGTCTAGCCATTTGCTTGTAATTAGTGAGGAACTTTTGTGTGCTCCCAGAGGCCTTGATTTGAATATCAAGCAATAAGAGATAATTTCTGTTCACTCCCACCCCAGCCTTCATCCCAGACATTCATTTTAATATATAATTAAACTGAAAATAACCAAATAAATTGGTTCTAACATTACTATGTTCAACATCTTGATAAATGATTTAGATAATGGCATAGAGAGTACACTTATAAAGTTTGTGGATGACACCAAGCTGGGAGAATTTGCAAGTGGAGGATAGAATTAAAATTCAAAATGATCTGGACAAACTGGAGAAATGGTCTGAAGTAAATAGGATGAAATTCAATAAGGAAAAATGCAAAGTACTCTACTTAGGAAAGAACAATCAGTTGCACACATACAAAATGAGAAATGACTGCCTAGGAAGAAGTACTGCGGAAAGGGATCTGGGGGTCATAGTGGATCACAAGCTAAATATGAGTCAACAGTGTAATGCTGTTGCACTAAAAGCAAATATCATTCTGGGATGTATAAGCAGGAGTATTGGAAGCAAGACACTAGAAGTAATTCTTCCACTCTACTCTGCGTTGATTAGGCCTCAACTGGAGTATTGTGTTCAGTTTCAGGAAATATGTGGACAAATTGGAGAAAGTCCAGAGAAGAGCAACAAAAATTATTAAAGGTCTAGAAAACATTACCTATCAGGGAAGATTAGACGATTGAGAGGGGACATGATAACAGTTTTCAAGTACATAAAAAGGTAGTTACAAGGAGGAGGGAGAAAAATCGTTCTTCTTAACCTCTGAGGCTAGGACAAAAAGCAATGGGCTGGAGCACAACAAAACTTCTCCTTTTCTCTGATCATGCCATCTGTGCTGGGGACTGAGGAGATGTCAAGCAAGATATGGTCTGGTACATCACCTGAGGATTCGCTACTCCCATCTGTGTGGCCCCTTGGTGGTACTGAATCAGTACAAAAAGGCTGTAGTAGAGTCCAGGATCAGGCCCATTGTTTTTTCCACACAGAAAATAAATGAAATATGTTTATTGCAGGACTGTGCTTTTCTCTCCTAGTGCTGAAATCTACTGTAGAGTGGATGGATGAAACATTTGCTTTTGAGACAGATTGTCTACATCTAGGTACTATTTCACATCATTCTCCTTGATCACAATAAAAAATCCAGATCCTACTCAGAGTAGGAGGGTCATTAGAATCACCTTTGGAGCTATTTCCCACTATGCTATGATAAAACCTGAACTTTGCCATATCTCCCCAAACTTTTCCCTGCAATTTCTCTTGAGTCTGCTTGACATTATGTGTAGTATCAGGGAGCAGATTCAGTTAGGTATGTTCTGCATCCATGCAGCTATTAACAATGACACTCATTCCCATAGCATTTTGTTAAAGTTCTTATATGGCTGTGACTTGGAGATTATTCCCTGGACTGGTGGGGATTTTTACAGAGACTCCTAGGGAACGCGGTGTAATTATTAATGTGTTGGGATATATATATATATATTAATATACGCTGTCATATGGTATAGGCAATTGAGGCCTAGTATGAATGCAATGTGCTTGACATGAGTACATGAGTTGCGTGTTGGCAACTGAAGTGAGGATTTAAGGTTATGAGTGGTCAAGAACTGTTCTTGACAAACAACTTTGTTGTGTCCATGGGAAATATGAAGAATCATCAAGTAAAGGAATAACATTGGCTGTGTTGTCATGACACTGTATCCGTTGCATCTGTAGACAAAAATTGGGGGACATGGAACGCCTTGGATTATGGCGGCCTAATGTTTTCCTGAAGTTATGGGTGAAAGGCCTAGCAAATGGAAACAAAGAGCTGATGACATGACGGACTGGTCTATAAATAGTTGCCTGACATATTTGAAATTTGGAGTCAGACATTGATCCAGAGTCCTGATTTTGAAGAGGTGTGTAGTGCCTCTTCCCCACGCCTTATAATGGGAGTGAACCTCTACTGGCCATCGGGACTTTGTTCTAATCTTCAGACTCTGGTGCAGTATGTTTGGGGTGTGAATGTGGAGTGAGTGGGGTTTATATTGGAATCAGTAAAAGGATTTAGAGTATTATATACCAACACTGTGTTTGGTATCTGCCTGCTCCCCCATCCCCTTGGGAGGTCTCTATCAGAGCCTACATTTGAGAAATGAAGATCCTTCTGTTTTCTGAAAATTCTTCTCTTCAGAGAAGTTTGGGGCTTCAGAGAGAATCCTTTTTCGAAGCGCCATTGATCTGTGCCTTTGTAGTCATTTACATCCATGCAAAGTATGTATAAAATTCCAGTATTTTCATGTGGTGGCATTTCACAATTACTTTGCACTGATTTTGCATAGTTCTAAGGTCCAAATTTTTAAAGGTATTTAGGCATTGCTTTAGTCAGCATTGACTTTCATCAGGGACAGCTCTAGGTTTAATGCCGCCCCAAGAAAAAAATTTGCCGCCCCAAGCTCTGAGAGCACAACTGCCCAAGCAAAAAAAAAAAGCCACCCTTTTCTTTGCTAGTGCCTAGAGCTGGACCTGCCTTTCATTGAGGTGCCTAAGTCACTTTTGAAAACAAGACTTTCAAGGTCTAAGTGACTCATTTTCAAAAGTGACTTAGGCTCCTAAGTCTGACTGAAAGTCATTAGGCCTTGTAATGCTGAGCAGAGCAATGCCTAATTACCTTTAAAAATCCGGGTCTAAACAACCACACGAGATGCAAGAGAATAGCAAATCACATTCCCAGTATGTGTCAGTTAAGCTGAAAAGACACACATACACACTTCCAAATACAGTTGATGCACTTAAAAATATTCCACAGTTTTGAAAAATTCTTTCAGTTCCAGAGATGTCCTCTATACTTACAATGGAGAAATTCATTAGAACCAGTAGACTTTTTCATATTGGTAGAACTTGTAAAGGCACCCATTGTAGCAGTATTATGATAATATAAATGGCCTCTTAAAACATAAAAATAATTTTTTTTCAGAAGGTTGCATGGGGTTTTGCCCATGAAGTTCCCACTGGGGACTAAAAGCACCTGCTTCTTTCAAATGTTAAGGATAGATTCCAAAATACAATGGCATCAATGGAGATACTCCAGGGGTGAATTATGGCCCTTTATGTTTTGTTCTACTTGTACATTTATTTTCAATGGGTGTAATTCATAACCGTTCTTGCTTCAGCAGAGATTACTTTCAGAATTAAACATATTGGATCTTGTCTAAATCATTGAGCTGTTTGGTATTTGAAAAATCAATCTGTCTCCTCATCTAAAGATAAATTCGTTGTTAATTGCAGTAGTTTGTAATACACCACATGCAAAGCATATGCTACAAATTTTAGAGAGACAGGACTGCAATTTTCCTTAGATTTATTAAGGCACCTGAATCTCATTTTCAAAATTCTAAATGTCCTTTCACTACCTCCTTTGGTGAAAAGCGATGAGTTTCATTATTATTTAAAGAACCACTTGACACTGCTTAGGCTACAAGACTAAAACCAAGGAAATCCTGGGTTCTCATCATGGCTCTGCCACTGAGTGTGGCCTTGTGCAAGTCAATTAACCTCTCTGCCTTGGTTTTTTTCATCCTTAAAAAGAGGATGATAATACCCACATTCTAGTGGTGATGTAGGATGAATTAGCTTGCATTTGTGCAGGGAAGATGTAAAGTGCTTACTATTACTGTTTCTCATTTTACTGGGGATTTTATTATCCCATTAGCAGTGTCTTTAGGAGTTAACTAGTGGCACTTGGAAAACACATAAAAGGAAGCAGACTTACTGAAAAACAGCGTACATATAATTCAAAATAATAACTCCATTTGTGGCTAATCCTCTTCTGCTCTGTTTGGCCATAATCAAAAGAAGGCTCTAAAACTGATTGGTTGAGAATGAATGAATGATATTCTAGGAATTTGGTTCACTACATCTGTGAACATGTGCTTGGCTTCCCACTCAGCCTGAAGACAGGGGAGACGGAAGATTTTCAATTCCTATAGCTTACCTCACTATGCAGAGCTGTGTGAATCACCACATGAGGACAGTCAGTTCAGTTACAGTACAGATGGATAGCCTGCAATGACATAACATTCTCTCATTACTTGTGGCTGATGTTTATTACAGCCTGAAAGACAAGCTATCTGACTAAACAGGGGTTGAGAAAAGTGATGGGCAGACTGTTCTACATAAAATATAATTTATTCTTTCCTGGTGCTTTCAAGATGTGGCACCAGCCTGATTAGTACATTCCAAGACCTAAATCTCTCTGTGCAAGGTACACCCCATGCTGTTCCTCAGCTTTTTTTGCTCACTTTGCAGTGACTCTTCAGCAGTGTCAGCCTCAGAGCTGGGCTCAGCTGTTAAAGCTGTACATGTGTGCCATGTATCAAGGTAAGCAATAGACAGGAGTTGGTTGTAATGAATAGAGAGAGGTCTGAGGCTATTATACACATACAGGACCTCATATTTCTCTCTAATTCCCTGACTAAATGCAGTCTGTGCTGTCTAGCATCACTTCAGATGGTTTCCCTGAGCCTTCCCTGACCCAAGCAGCTGTGGAAAGGACAGCTGACACGGCTACACCACACAGCTCATATTTTATGAGCTGACCGAGTTGTCTCCATCTCTAAGTGGTGAAAGGCTCTCGACAGGCAGATGGACCACAGCAAGAAATGGTTTTCTTCACTAAGAAATAAATACCACCAGCTTGCTCCTTAGATATCTCAGCTCTGAATCTTTCAAGCCTGCTATGTTCAGCCAGGGGCTGGAAATACTTAAAGCACAATGGCCCAATTTTTCCATTTCTTTGCACCTTGTGTGGTTGCTTACATCAGTGCAAAGGGAGTGAATAAAGCCGCCATTCAGATCAGGTAGCATTTTTAACTCACTTTGCACAGGTGTAAATGGCTACTACAGAGGATAATCAAGTCCAGAGTTCTCAGTCCCAAATTATATTTCTCTCCATGCTTAGGTATGCGTTTATTTCTGACATGGTTTGCTAGCTGTAAAATGTACTACAGTACCACTGAATGCTATTGTGGCATACTACCTGAGCTTTGAAAGGCATAAAGTTTCAAAGAAGACAGGCCAATATCATATAAGTGACAGAATAATTTTCTTCCTGCTCAGAGGAAGGCATGATTTTACTTATCAATGAAAGAAAATTAATGTCACTTATATATGTCTTCCTTTTAATTTTAAGTCCTCAGTAATGACAAGGAGAGAAATGCTGGAGATAGAAAAATAGACTCAAGATTAAAATTAAATTAAATAGTCCATGGTACAATACAGAATGCTGATTTGGGGAGCTAGAAAGAATTCTGCTACCAAAGAATATGATGAGGCTACATGTTGTATCCTTTGTAAAGAAAGACTGAGCAGCTATCTTCAGAGTGAACCAAAATGTTACACAAAATGTTTCTATGTTACACAGAGCAATGGGAGATGGAGATTTGAGTCAGAGACTTGTACTTGTTTCATTTTCAGATATACAGACAAAGGCTCTGTTCTAGGCTAATGTTGTGGTTACATTGTGGCTTTTTACTATTCTTCCAAGTATCATAACTACTATATTGAGGAATACGATAAGTCTTCTCGCTGGTCCTGCTTTGAGCAGGGGGTTGGACTAGATGACCTCCTGAGCTCTCTTCCTACCCTAATCTTCTATGATTCTATAGGTCACTGATGGCTGGCACTGCATGGGTGCACCACAGAAGGTGAGTGAGTAAATAGAGCAATCACTATTGCATGCTTGCACACTTGGCAGTGTGACAGTTGAGAGTGGGGGCCCCACCTGAGATCTCTTATTGTGTGGACACAATAAGAGACAGCCCTTGCCCCAGAGAGGTTAGACAATAAATGTACATGCCAGGCAAAGGATGAGAGAAAGGTAGTATTGTTGACCACAATTTACAGCTGGGGAAATGAGACACAGATCTATTGAGTAACTTGCCAAATTTCACCAAGAAAATCTGTAGATGAGCCAGGAGTTGAGCTCAGGTCTTCTGCCCCCCAGTCAAGTGCCTAGCCCACATGACTATTCTTCCTCTGACCTGCTTTCCTTGCAAGGGGTTGAGGGAGTCTCTGCAGAATTAGAAGTACTAGGCTCCATGAAAGCAGTGAGCAGTGGCATGGCCCAGCTCCCCATTCCCTACCAGCTATCAGACCTTAGTTGGGCAGGGGTGACTGATATTTCAAAAAGATATAGCAGTTGCCACCATATGGCTCCCCACTGCTCCTACAGGCATCTTTGGTTGCCTCCACCCTGAGGAGTCCTGAACAACTCCAGTACATGGGTTTGCTTCTACCCTGTCCCACTGTGTCTGATGCTTGAAAAGTCACCATACAATCTTATTATTAGCGTTTTCCTCAGGACTTGATCCATTACTAATATTGATTAAAGATAGTGCGCCAGATTCTGTGGTCACTTAGGCCACTTTATGTCACACAAGTGGTCTTAAAGCAGCCAGAAATATCTATGGGAGAATTCCTCTGTGCAGGAGACTTCTGCAGCAGCAGAAAGCCAGTGATCTCACCCATAACCATAATAGAAGAAGGAGGGTATGGTGGGGGGAGGCCATTTGTGGGACAGGAGGGAAAAGAGGTATGGTGAGGCAAAGCCCCTTGTTTAGTCCTAACTTGCCCAGGGCACAGGTGATGCTGAATCACAGGTCTGCAACCGATCCCTGAATCCTCTCCACCATCCAAGGAGAATCAAGGCCTTTGACTTTGTGAAATAGTATTCTTAACGCTATCGGCACTCAGCATTAACCACATTGTTACTATTTGGGACACCCCAGTATGTATCCTTTGTGTCACAGTGAGAGAGGGAGATGGGGTTTGCAGGCCTATTCAGTATTTTTAAACTATGCATTCAGTTCATGTGGAAAATAAAATCAGAAGATCAGACTTTAGAGTTTCACACTTATTTAATGCCCGATTAAACATGGAACAAATGCATCTTCATTAAGGAGTATCAGAGGGGTAGCCGTGTTAGTCTGGTCTGTAAAAGCAGCAAAGAATCCTGTGGCACCTTATAGAAATGTTGCTATTGTTTGATTAAGCAGACTCATTAACATATGCTGTTGCTATTTGTCAGAGGGGCATATTTAGGCCAAACAAGCCCCACTATGCCAGCCTTCCCACTGAAGCATGTGCTTCTAAACAAGCAGCATTAGTGATTATAATTATATATTTTGGCTGGCAATCCCAGAGCCAGAGAAGCCTAACAACTAGCAGATATGCACAGAATATGCCATATGTTTTATTTTGATTAATTAGTTAATGTTGTAAAGCACTTTTTGAAGAAGAAAAGTTCCAAGTATAATCATTATCACCACCAACCCTGCCAGTCTCTGAATTTTTGCCAATAATGCTTTTAGCTTTTTCAGAACAAAATTAAGTAGCTTTGTAATTTTATTAGACTACATGGTTAGGGCAGCCAAGTTGTCTTGTTTTTAAGCTCAGGGGTTCCCAGTTTTCTTTCACAGCAGGCTCCATCATGATAAAGTAGCAGCTCAGTCTCCCCTCACCATAATTTCCTTGCCCCCATGCTCTGGCCCTGTAGCCACATTCATCTTTTATCCTATTTTCTGCTTTCCTCCACTTGGACACTGCTTTCACCATTTTAGGGTGGTCTTCATTGCTTCAGTGCAAGCATAGCTCGAGTCTTGTCCCCAATTCAAGTCCTGTTCTCTCTCTCTCTCACACACACACACCCCGCCCCAAACTCAAGTTAAGTCGTGCTTTAATCTTGAGCTAGCTGGTCATCAGGGGTACACCTGTTAAAGCTCGAGTGCTGGATGCTCAAACTAGGACTGCAGTGGGGATGTAGCTATAGTGGGTTGCAAATCCAATCATGCTGTTTTGCAGTGACACTACTCTCACTCGACTGAGGCTAACCATAAGAGGTGTTATAACGCAAGCTAATACTTCAGTGAAGACAAGCCCTTACCAAATGAAAACAGTAGTGGTGCTAAATCTCACCCTTTTATAAGGGGTCTCAATGTTTGGTGTTTTTCTTAAAGCTCAAGCTTCTGGAGTAATGGGATTACATAAAATCTCAGTTTTCATTAAAAAAGTAAGTTTCCAGCCTGCCTGGCTGCTGAGAAAAGCTTGAAAACATGAAAACCAAAGGCTCATGAACCAGAAGGTAAATTTAAAGAATGCAAAATTATTCTTGAATCCTTGAGGTTAGCAATAGTTAATACGACCCATTGTAAACAACAAGCTAGGGATTTAGGGTAAATATATATTTAAAACACTAGAGGCTGGAGGAGGGAACTGATTAAGAGGAATGGAGAAAAGGAGAAAGAAAAAGAGATAAGAAAGGCAGAAAGGGAACAAATAGAAAAGGGAAGAGCTGGTAGGTCAAGGGTCCCAATTTCACACATGGTATGTGAATCATAGAAGAAAGAGCCTGGCTTAAAGGGGTGGACGACAAAGCACTGTGATATTGCCATTCTAGGAGTTGAGAGTGTAATGGTTGCTATGAGGTTTGAGGACAGAGGCTTCCTACGAATTCTGCTTACTGAAGGGAATTGAGTGAATTTATTATCTCTCACTGGCTATCTTGTTCTGAATGTTGTAAACAGTACATTGTGTTCTGGTAACCAAATTGTATTGTACTAGTATTTATTTTAATAGCAGCCTTCACAAGCTGACTGTGTTGTCAAAGTTAAAATAAATAGAAAAAATAAATCTAAACTCAACAAAAAAGACCTAACATGGGACTGTAGGGCTTATGACCTGCTACCCCCATCCAGGTACATTGACTATTTTCCTTCAGTTTAACAGCCATTCCTGAAATGCAGGCAGTAGTCTTTTAATCAGGTACTCTTAATGATAGTAGCCCAGTAGTGACAGCAGCAGAGGTTGTAGGCAATGTATTCCCACAAAGTGTGCATTTGACCAGAGTCTTTTTCGTACATCAAATGATTCTGTTAATGTGTAACTCCACGGTGGGTGAGCAGTTAGCATCAGTTAGATTTCCCCGTTTATTTTGTTTTAGATTGAGCCTTTTTTTTAAAGCCTCAAACACTGATATTTTATGGCTGTAAGCTGGGGAAACCCTATTCAGTTGAGAAAAACTAAATAATATGGATAAGCTCTTGAAAGGATGAGTCTGTGGCACCCAAGACCGGGGGGGGGGGGGGAGTTCAATTTGCTTGACTGCAGTTCTAAATAAGAGAGCAGAATCCTGCTCCCACTAAAGTCAATGAAAAAGCTGCCATTTCTGTAACTGACTTCTGTGTTCATACTACAGAAACAGTGACTGCTGTCTAATGAACATGCATTACCAGAAGACTTTAAATAATACTAGGAAATCCTGTCAATGTGCATTCTGAGATCTGTTCAGACTCTGTTGGTGTATGAGATTTCTCTAGGTACCCACTAGTTGTCAAACAACTTTATATAGCAATTGATACGAGGGCAGAAACACATGTAATTTATGAGCCCTTTATATTTGTATCATGACTATTTTTGGTAACAAAATTAGAATTGTGTCAGCCTGATGACAGCACAATAAAAACAAGAGAATTACTCTTTCACTTCCCAATGAAAGCTTTATGGCTCAGACTGCATTTCTAGTCCTTTATCCCCTCCTGTAATTCACTTGACAGCAAAATAATGTCATTTAACATTTCACCACATTTCACCACCTTCCTTTCTTCCCACCCCCCTTCCATACTCCCATGGGTCTCCCGCCACTGACATTCAGCCACTTGTCTCCCTCTATGAAACACTCTTGCTGGCAGCTCTGACCCTAGCGACAGGATGTGCTGTCACCAGAAATGCCAGATGGTGATAGAGATTAAGATGCCACTCATGGTAGCTTAATAGCTGTTCGGGGGGAAATTTTCACTATGCTTTGGTTACCCCAATGGGATCCTATCATCAGGTCATTTAGCAGAACTGCTTCCCACAGAACATTGGACAAAATAAAAAATAAAATAAAATATAGAAAAATGCACTAAACGCCTGAGAATAAAGGAGCAGTGATCTAAAGCAGCCTTAGGGGAAGTCTGAAAAGATCAGAATCTTGCCAGACAACATTGATTAGAAACTGTATCATAGAAAACAAAGTAAGAGATAAAGGGAAGCTGGAAAATGTTATATTTTCAAGGGCCAGAAACTCAGTTGATGTAATTTGACATAGCTTCTGTGAGGACCCAGCCCTTAGATTTATAATGAATCATTTCATAAAAATCATAGAATCATAGGAAGGGACCTCGAGGGGTCATCTAGTCCAGTCCCCTGAACTTCTGGCAGGACAAAGTACTATCTAGAGAGCATCCCTGACAGGTGTTTGTCTAACCTGCTCATAAAAATTTCCAGTGATGGAGATTCCACAACCTCCCTAGGCAATTTATTCCAGTGCTTAACAACAAATTAGGAAGTTTTTCCTAATGTCCAACCTAAACCTCCCTTGCTGCAATTTAAGCCCATTGCTTCTTGTCCTCAGAGATTAAGAAGAACAATTTTTCTCCCTCCTCCTTTTACTTGAAAACTTATATCCCCTCTCAGTCTTCTCTTTTCCAGACTAAATAAACCCAATTTTTTCAATCTTCTCTCACAGGTCATGTGTTCTAGACCTTTAATCATTTTTGTTGCTCTTCTCTGGATTTTCTCCAATTTGTCCACATCTTTCCTGCAATGTGGCACCCAGAACTGGACACAATACTCCAGTTGAGGCCTAATCAGTGTGGCGTAGAGTGTCTTGCTTACAAGACTCCTGCTAATACATCCCAGAATGATGTTTGCTTTTTTTGCAACAGTGTTACACTGTTGACTCCTATTTAGCTTGTGATCCACTATGACCTCCAGATCCCTTTCCGCAATACTCCTATTTACTTCAGACCATTTCTCCAGTTTGTCCAGATCATTCTGAATTATAATCCTATCCTCCAAAGCACTTGCAACCTCTCCAAGCTTGGTATTGTCTGCAAACTTTATAAGTGTACTCTCTCTGCCATTATTTAAATCATTGATGAAAATATTTAACAGAACCGGACCCAGAACTGATCCCTGCAGCACTCTACTCATTATGCCCTTCAGCATGACTGTGAACCACTGATAACTACTCTCTGGGAACGGTTTTCCAACCAGTTATACACCCACCTTATAGTAGCTCCATTNGATAACTACTCTCTGGGAATGGTTTTCCAACCAGTTATGCACCCACCTTATAGTAGCTCCATTTAGGTTGCATTTCCCTGGTTTGTTTATGAGGAGGTCATGCGAGACAGTATCAAAAGCTTTACTAAAGTCAAGATATACCACATCTGCTGCTTTCCCCCATCCACAAGGCTTGTTACCCTGTCAGAGAAAGCTATCAGGTTGGCTTGAGATAATTTGCTCTTGACAAATCTATGCTGATTGTTACTTATCACCTTATTATCTTCTAGATGTTTGCAAACTGATTGCTTCATTATTTGCTCCATTATCTTTCTGGGTACAGAAGTTAAGCTGACTAGTCTATAATTCCCCGGGTTGTCCTTATTTCCCTTTTTATAGATTGTCACTATATTTGCCTTTGCCACTATATTTGTAAAAGCCTGTGGTTTTTGAGCTGACACGCAAAGCTTATTATCCAGGCTTGTGTGTAACATTTATCTTGCTATCTAATATTTAAGCATATGGATTTGTAACAGCAGAAAGTAAGAGGTTTGCAGGGTTGAGAACTTAGCATCTTTGCTAGTGAACCAAAGAGAGTGGTTAAAAAAAAAAAAAGTTCTTGAAATGCATAGCTGACACTAAAGTAGATGCAAGTCCCAAACACCAGCAAAGACTGAAAAATATATAAAAAGTAGGGCTGTTGATTAATCACAGTTAACTCATGCGATTAAATAAAAAAAATTGTGATTAATCACAGTTTTAATTGCATTGTTAAACAATAGAATACCACTTGAAATTTATTATATATTTTGGAGGTTTTTCTATATCTTCATATAGTATTGTGTGTTGTAATTGAAATCAAAGTGTATATTATTTTTTATTTCAAATATTTGCACTGTAAAATGATAAAATAAATAGTATTTTTCAATTCACCTTATACAAGTACTGTAGTGCAATCTCTTTGTTGTGACAGTGCAACTTGCAAATGTAGATTTTTTTTGTTACATAATTGCACTCATAAACAAGACAATGTAAAACTTCAGAGCCTACAAGTCCACTCAGTCCTACTTTTTGTTCAGCCAATCACTCAGCCAAACAAGTTTGTTTACATTTACGGGAGATAATGATGCCCAAGTCTTATTTACAATGTTACCAGAAAGTGAAAACAGGCTTTTGCATGGCACTTTTGTAGCTGGCATTGCAAGGTATTTATGTGCCAGATACGCTAAACATTTGTAGGCCCCTTCATGTTTCGGCCACCATTCCAGAGGACATGCTTCCATGATGATGATGCTCGTTAAAAAAAAATGTGTTAATTAAATTTGTGATTGAACTCCTTGAGGGAGAATTGTATGTCCCTGGCTCTGTTTTACTCGCATTCTGTCATATATTTCATGTTATAGCAGTCTCAGACGATGACCCAGCACATGTTCATTTTAAGAACACTTTCACTGCAGAGTTGATAAAACACAAAGAAGGTACCAATGTGAGATTTCTAAGGATAGATACAGCACTCGACCCAAGGTTTAAGAATCTGAAGTGCCTTCCAAAATCTGAGTGGGACGAGGTGTGGAGCTTGCTTTCAGAAGTCTTAAAAGAGCAACACTTTGATGCGGAAACTACAGAACCCAATCCACCAAATAAGAAAATCAACCTTCTGCTGGTGGTATCTGAATCAGATAATGAAAATGAACATGCATCGGTCCACACTGCTTTCGATCGTTATCGAGCAGAACCCATCATCAGCATGGGCGCATGTCCTC
Source organism: Platysternon megacephalum (assembly GCA_003942145.1). Lineage (NCBI taxonomy): Eukaryota > Metazoa > Chordata > Testudines > Platysternidae > Platysternon > Platysternon megacephalum. Next base: position 160,647 of record QXTE01000609.1, on the reverse strand, counting down.
TGGAATGGTGGTTGAAGCTTGAAGGGAACATATGAATCTATAGCACATCTGGCAAGTAAATATCTTGGGACGCCAGCTACAACAGTGCTATGAGAACACCTATTCTCACTTTCAGGTGACATTGTAAACAAGAAGGGGGCAGCATTATCTCCTGCAAATGTAAACAAACTTGTTTGAGTGATTGGCTGAACAAGAAGGAGGACCGAATGGACTTTCAGGCGCTAAAATTTTACATTGTTTTATTTTTGAATGCAGTTTTTTGTACATAATTCTACATTTGTAAGTTCAACTTTCATGATAAAGGGATTGCACTACAGTACTTGTATTAGGTGAATTGAAAAATACTATTTCTTTTGTTTTTATACAGTGCAAATACTTGCAATCAAAAATAAATATAAAGTGAGCACTGTACACTTTGTATTCTGTGTTGTAACTGAAATCAATATATTTGAAAATGTAGAAAACATCCAAAAATATTTAAATAAATGGTACTCTTTATTGTTTAACAGTGCGATTAATCGCAAGATTAATCACAATTTTTTAATTGTTTGACAGCCCTAATAAAAAGAGATGTTACAAATATGGATTAAAGGTTATATAACCGGGGGAAAGAGTAGTATCACAACACTGTGGAGAGAAACTTGGGCAACACTTCTGCTGAGTGAGGGTGGACAACAAATTAGACATGAATTTGTAATTCAATAAGACAGTTTGAGGGTGCATATAGTAATACAAAAGCTTTGTGTCATGGAACAAGGAGATAATAGAATCATAGAATCATAGAATCTCAGGGTTGGAAGGGACCTCAGGAGGTCATCTAGTCCAACCCCCTGCTCAAAGCAGGACCAAACCCAACTAAATCAGCCCAGCCAGGGCTTTGTCAAGCCTGACCTTAAAAACCTCTAAGGAAGGAGATTCCACTACCTCCCTAGGTAACCCATTCCAGTTCTTCACCACCCTACTAGTGAAAAAGTTTTTCCTAATGTCCAACCTAAACCTCCCCCTCTGCAACTTGAGACCATTACTCCTTGTTCTGTCATCTTCTATCACTGAGAACAGTCTAGATCCATCCTCTTTGGAACCCCCTTTCAGGTAGTTGAAAGCAGCTATCAAATCGCCCCTCATTCTTCTCTTCTGCAGACTAAACAATCCCAGTTCCCTCAGCCTCTCCTCGTAAGTCATGTGCTCCAGCCCCCTAATCATTTTTGTTGCCCTCCGCTGGACTCTCTCCAATTTATCCACATCCTTCTTGTAGTGTGGGGCCCAAAACTGGACACAGTACTCCAAATGAGGCCTCACCAGTGCTGAGTAGAGGGGAATGATCACATCCCTCGATCTGCTGGAAATGCCCCTACTTATACAACCCAAAATGCCATTAGCCTTCTTGGCAACAAGGGCACACTGTTGACTCATATTCAGCTTTTCGTCCACCGTAACCCCTAGGTCCTTTTCTGCAGAACTGCTGCCCAGCCATTCGGTCCCTAGTCTATAGCAGTGCATGGGATTCTTTCGTCCTAAATGCAGGACTCTGCACTTGTCCTTGTTGAACCTCATCATATTTCTTTTGGCCCAATCCTCTAATTTGTCTAGGTCCCTCTGTATCCTATCCCTACCCTCCAGCGTATCAACCACTCCTCCCAGTTTAGTGTCATCTGCAAACTTGCTAAGGGTGCAGTCCACACCATCTTCCAGATCGTTAATGAAGATATTGAATAAAACCGGCCCCAGCACCGACCCTTGGGGCACTCCACTTGATACCGGCTGCCAACTAGACAAGGAACCATTGATCACTACCCGTTGAGCCCGACCATCTAGCCAGTTTTCTATCCACCTTACCGTCCATTCATCCAGCCCATACTTCTTTAACTTGCTGGCAAGAATACTGTGGGAGACTGTATCAAAAGCTTTGCTAAAGTCCAGAAATAGCACATCCACTGCTTTCCCCTCATCCACAGAGCCGGTTATCTTATCATAGAAGGCAATTAGGTTAGTCAGGCATGACTTGCCCTTGGTGAATCCATGCTGACTGTTCCTGATCACTTTCCCCTCCTTTAAGTGGTTCAGGATTGATTCCTTGAGGACCTGTTCCATGATTTTTCCAGGGACTGAGGTGAGACTAACTGGCCTGTAGTTCCCTGGATCTTCCTTCTTCCCTTTCTTAAAGATGGGCACTACATTAGCTTTTTTCCAGTCGTCCGGGACCTCCCCCGATCGCCATGATTTTTCAAAGATAATGGCCAATGGCTCCGCAATCTCATCGGCCAACTCCTTTAGCACCCTCGGATGCAGCGCATCCGGCCCCATGGACTTGTGCTCGTCCAGCTTTCCTAAATAGTCCCGAACTACTACTTTCTCCACAGAGAGCTGGTCACCTCCTCCCCATACCGTGCTGCAGAGTGCAGCTGTCTGGGAGCTGACCTTGTCTGTGAAGACAGAGGCAAAAAAAGCATTTAGTACGCTAGCTTTCTCCACATCCTCTGTCACTAGGTTCCCTCCCTCATTCAGCAAGGGGCCCACACTTTCCTTGACTTTCTTCTTGTTGCTAACATAGTGCAAATGCCTTGGAATAGTACATTTGGTTTGAGGCTTTTTAGTATCATCAGAAGATTTTGTCAAACTAGAGGGAATCAGAAGAAAAGCAAAAGCAAAAACATGACTAGGGTTGACCAGGGTTGACTTACAGGGACATATTAAAAGAAGTAGATATATGTTGGCTCACTGAAGACTAATAGCAGGTGGGGAGCATGATAACTCCACAACTGTTCTTGGGGGTACCATGAAGGATGCAGAGGAGTTATTTAGCATGATACCAAGGGGGAACAATTAGGGATAATGGAAGAAAATTAAGAAAGGAAAATCTTCAGGCTATCAAGAAAACTTCCTGATAGTGAGATTCATGTGGATGAGTCTCTGTGACACTGTGTACCTCAAAGTAGCACCCTAGAATTCCCATATTCACCATTTTGATATAGTTATGCTTTGTACAAAGTATACCTTGTGAAGTATCATTTTAAAAGACTTGATCTGTTGAACATTAATATCCTGGTGGAGTGTATGTCCGATCATTACAGATGAAGTTATGAAGCATTGCTATATGTGTTACTGAAATGTGTTGTGAGATGCCCACAGCCAACCTTTCAATTGCAACAAAGGACCAGCCATACATGGTGGGCAACTGATTTGAGGAAAGGGGAACATGGGCTACAGCATTTGCCACAGTTGGGAAGGGCTCAGTGTTGCCAACTTTTTTTATCAGGCGCCTAGCACTATTTGATATTTCTCTCATGCTGTGTTTACATGAACACAGGTTTGTCTACATGAACATTTAATTTGTGGCAAGATGAGTTGTAAATCTACCCCACATTAGCGTATTGCGCCCCAAGCGTCCATGTAGACCCTGCTGCCGTGCACTAAAGGTTCCCTAGTGCACTTTAATCTACTCCCCAGCGCACTAGGGAACATTTAGTGCTCAGCTGCAGGGTCTGCATAGACACTTAGTGCACAGTAGGCTAGTGTAGGGGAGATTTACACCCCATCTTACCACAAACTAAATATTTTTGTAAACGCCATACATTTTTCTGTCCCATTTCTTGAGATGCTTTTTCTGCTACCACAGAATATAAAACAAGGATGCCAGGAAAGCAAGAGTCACAACATCACCATGACATACCCTTGGCAAAGAGGAGACCACCATAATAGGTCTTTAAATCCTTAACACCAATAGGTGACTTGGTGTATGTTTTCTTTGTACACAAGAATCAGGTCTGAATTCTGCTCTCATGTACAGATACCACCCCATTAAAGCTAATGATGTTGCAGTAATGTAACCGAGACCAGAGTCTGGCCCTGAAGTCTTTGTATGCAGGGGTGGGGGTGAAGCTTCTATTCCTTTACTGGCTGGGATTGATCTAACAACCATAACAATAGCATCTTCCCATTTTATTTGTAATGGTCTCTTTGCATAGATACTTTTGTTATTAGGAGCATGGTGTAAAAGTAGTGTTACAGTATTAATACATACATCATTGCAATGAACCCTAGCTGAATACATCAAAAGCAATATTATATCTAGGTAATTAATCCCTTTAATTCTTACTAACAACATTACAATAGGTCATAACTAAGGCTAAGATTTTGTCATGGTTATTTTTGTAAAAGTCATGGACAGATCACGGGCAATAAACAAAAATTCATGGAAACATGTCTGTGACTTTCGCTGCTGTGGCTCCATGGTTTTTCCCACTATATTTTCCAAAGAGAAAACGGGACACCCCAGCCACTCGCCCGAGGCGTCCCCCTTCCCCCAGTGAGGCTGTCACCTGTCGCTGGAACCCTGCCAGGGCACCACTGACTGTCAGCTCCAGATTCCATGACTTCCATGACCTCTGTGACATACATGTAGCCTTAGTCATAGCTATGAAAACAGGTTGTTTTGATGCACACCATCTGTTACACTAAATAATTGTAATCAACTTTGGGTTAAGTTACTGGATCCAGACCATTAAGCATAGCCGCTAGCTATGAAATAACATGACATGGGTGAACCATTCTTATAACATGGAGCTTTTGAATTTGAATGTCTTTTCTCTGACTCAATATTACCTGTGGTTTGAATTTTTAAGTACATATGTTTGGTGGGTTGTAAACATTTTTTTAAACATTTTAAAAACATTGTAGTTGAGACCTTCTTCTCCTTCTCGGTGTAGTCCCATGCTTCCGGTTAGCAGTGGGCTGGGATATTCCTCTTTTCCCTCAGGATTTTTCCCAAGCCCCTAAATTTACTGTCCACACCCTGTCGGAGCAGGATTCCTCCCATCTTCCCTGATGGGGGGAGAGGGCGGGGAGCCTCTCAGTCTCTGGTAGTCCCAAGCGGGTGTGGTGACAACAGACCAGACACCCAGTTCAGTCTCGCCCCTCTGGCAGGGTCTCTTCCCTCAGACCTCCAGGGCTCAGAAGGGCCATCTGCCCTGTTGTGCAGAGATTCACTCGCCCTTCGCCTCTGTACCTGCGTGGCTTCTCTCCTAATGCTTGTCAGCGTCTCCACTGCTCATCTCTCCAGTAGCTTGCCTTCCTCCCTCAGCTCCTATCATGCACCGATCTGGCTGGAGGGGGGGCTTTTAACAGGTTCTGGCAGACCCTGGATTGGCCCCAGGTGTCCTAATTAACCTAGAGTAACCCCTGTTCAGCTACCAAGGGAACAGGGACCTGCTTATGCTGGGCCTAATATATGTGCCTTCCAGTACTCTCCTGTAGCCATCTGGCCTGACCCCCATTACATATCCCTCCCCTGTACTCAACACCATGGGGTTGGGCAACTTGGGTCGTCAGTGTATCCGTGACAGGCCATCCACATCACCATGATGGCTTCCAGCCCTGTGTTGAATGCTGAAGTGGAACGGTTGGAGGTACAAGAACCACCAGGTCACCCTTGCATTCTTCTTTGTTCTGTTGCATCCGTTGGATGGGGGCATGGTCGATCACAAGGACAAATCGCCGGCCTAGCAGGTAATATCATAGAGTTTCCATGGGCCACTTGACGGCGAGGCACTCCTTCTCTACTATGTATTTCTGTTCCCTTGGAAAGAGTTGTCTGCTAAGGTAAAGGATTGGATGTTCGTCCTCTCTGACCATCTGTGACAGGACAGTCCCCCACCCCCACTTCGGATGCATCCATCTACAAAATGAATTCTTTATTAAAGTCCGGGGCTATGAGCATGGGGTTACTGCAGAGGCCTGTCCGCAGGTCTGTGAATGCCCCCTCCGCTGTGTCGGTCCATCTCACCACGTCAGGGCCCTGGGCCTTTACCAGATCCACCTTGCCCTGGTGCCGAAGTGGGAGATAAATCGCCGGTAGTACCCCACTACGCCTAGGAACGCTCAGACTTGTTTTTTCCGGTTTGGTCAGGGCCAATTTTGGATCGCCTTCAGCTTATTTTGTTGGGGCTTTACTACGCCTCTTCCTATGATGTATCCAAGGTATTTAGCCTCTGCTAGCCATATGGCAAACTTGGCTGGATTGGCTATGAGACCAGCCTGCCTTAGGGTGTTCAGCACCGCTTCCACCTTTCCCAGGTGGGTCTCCCAGTCTGGGGGTATTGATAATCACATCATCAAGGTATGCAGCAGCATAACTGGCATGGGGGCGCAACAGCCTGGGGTCCCATGCAGCCTGAAGGGGAGAACAGTATACTGATATAGCCCCTCTGGTGTGGAGAAAGCAGTCTTTTCTTTTGCTGCTTTGGCTAGGGGGATTTGCCAATACTCCTTTGTCAAATCCAGGGTGGTCAGGAACCGGGTATTGCCCAGTCCATCAACTAACTCGTCTATGCAGGGTATAGGGTATGCATCAAATTGAGATACCTAGTTCAGTTGGAAAAAGTCATTGCAGAACCTTGTGGTGCCGTTGGGTTTGGGCACCAGAACAATCAGGCTGGACCACTGGCTGTGGGATTCCTTGATGAGTCTTAATTCCAACATTCTCTTTACTTCAGCCTTGATTTCCTCCCTTTTGGCCACCCTGTAGGGCCTTAGCATCACCTTGGCTCCGGGATTCGTGACTATGTGGTGATATGAGGTCATCCAGCCAGGTCTTGTCAAGAACACATCCTGGTTCCAGTTGACCATCTCGGACACCTCGGTCTTTTGATCCGGCGTCGAGTCGGGGGATATCCTCACCTGCTTGGGCTGATTGCTTTTCCAGGGCAGGGCCTCCTGGTGATTACGCATGCCTCTCGAGCGTGCCAAGACTTCAGGAGGTTGACGTGGTAGGTCTGCTCATGTTTCCAGCATCCCAGCTGTTGCACCTCATAGTTCACCTCTCCCATGGGTTTGACCACTTCGTAGGGCCCTTGCCACTGGGTCAAGAGCTTACTCTCTGCCGTGGGTACCAATACCATCACCTGGTCTCCAGGCTGGAACCGCTGAACCTTTGCTTGGCAGTTGTAGTGAGCTCGTTGCGCCTCCTGTGTTTTCTCCAAGTGTTCCCAGATGATGGGGTGACTCGGGCTATCTGGTCTCTCATCTGTAGCACGTGCTCAATTATGTTTCTCCCTGCATTGGGTTCTTCCTCCCAGATTTCCCTGACTACAACTAATATGTCACAGGGGTGGCACCTGTATAATAGCTCGAAGGGAGAAAACCCGGTGGAGGCCTGAGGAACCTCCTGGATGATGAACATGAAGTAAGGCAGTAGTGTGTCCCAGTCTTTCCCATCCCAATTTACCACTTTCCTTATCATTGCCTTGAGGGTCCTGTTGAGTGAATTTGCATGCTGAAAGCTGTGTGAGCAGGCCAGGTGTAGCTGTTCTGATAGCAGATAGAGTTAAGGAGCACCGCTGTTCAACAGTCCAGAGTGTACCCTGGGGAACATCACACAGTCCTGGTCCATGACTAAAGCACCGAGGTTCTGTGGTAAAACAAATAATAAATTCAGACCCTGCTGTGCCTGCAAAGGTCTGGGTGGCAGGATTTGCCCCAGCATATACTTAGAACACTGTACTTTGTATTATGAAACTTGACGGTAATTTCCTCACAATGAACAGAAATTTAAGGAATTTTTCCAGGGTATGCTGTCAATACTATTAATCCATTATTATTGTAAGTGCATTTTTGAAAAAGGGATTTTGTATCAGAATGACTATGCTAACTAATGTATACTTAAAACATTAAGAGTATTAGCATCTGTGCATATATATAATGCCTCTTTTAGAGTTTCAACACCTTAAGTGTTTACTGTGTTTTATAATGCCTGAAGGACAAAGTCCTCCCTAAAGGTCCTGTAGAAAATGTCACTTCCAAAACCAAACCTTTTAAAGAGAGAAATGGAAGCAAATAAAAGCCACTGAAATGGTCAATATTAACAACCACTGTGGGGGAATATAGTATTTCAGGACTGGTAATTTACACACCAGGGCCAAGATTTTCAAGAGCAGGTGCCTAAAGTTAGGTGCCTCGGTCCAAACTTGAACACCTGTGGAGTGTGATGCACCAACTTCCATTTAAATCAATGACTTTTTTTGCTAATAGGAGAGGCCTTGGTCCCATAGGACAATACTGTGAGGTGCTGAATGCTCAATCTTATAGTATCAGTTTATGTTGGAAGTCCACCTAAAAATATTTCAGTGAAAGTCTGTAGAAACCAGCTGATTTTTGTAGTGTTTCATACCAAACAAACAGTCACGATACTCTACCTATTCAACAAAAGAACTCAAAATACTTGGAGCCATAGACTTCCCTGCCTCACAATGTGTTTTAAGGATGAATGTATCATTTTTTTAAAGTGCTTTGAATGACTTGGATGGAAAGCGTTGTGGAAACAGGGTTAAAGAATTTAAATATAGGCCTCTCAGGTGTAAGAAACAGAGCAACTGTCATGCTAAGTCTTAGCCTAATATCGCGGGACCTGTAGAAGCAGGGCTCACATCAGAAGTGGGTGGGAAGACAGCAGAGTAGGGTCAGCGTGACCCAGCCTTGAGATAGCAATGTTTGAGAACAGAAATGAGAAAAATACAGGAATGGGCAGGACATAACATAAACAAACTGCACATGTTTTTATTTAATGCATGTCACTAAAATGTATAAATGCTTGTGTAATATTGCTTGTACTTTGAAGAAACTGAGGCAGAGATGCTGTCTGTCAGCTGTGTTCTTCCCTTCCAATTGCATGTCCTGAATAAAGCTGTCTCTGATTTTGTTGCTTCCAACCTGAGAGTGGAGTTTTTCTTCCACAGTGTTATAGAAGGGCAAAAGTATTACGTTGGCACCAAGATACTATTTGTTGGGCAATTTAGAATTCCATGTAATCATAATTGGTAATTACCCAGTTAATCCTTTTAAGAAGGCTCTTTAGACTTATACTTAATGCTGAAATGACTTCTAATAGCTTAATGGGATTTGCTGTGAAAGAGATAAACTGATATCTATTTGAACTGGACTCAAGACTTCTTGTTTTCTAGGAGGACTGGACTTTGCCTGACAAATTTAATTATTTCTAACATAGTACTTGAAAGTAGGGTTGTTAAAGGTGCAGTCCCACAAACATCCCACCAAGTATAGTGCTTACTGTTTTGAGTATGTTTTACTTACTACCCTGAGCACTATGTCCACTTGTAAGGGCCCAGCTCACTGCTGCCTGGAACCACGTGTTGGCATTTGCACCAGTGCAAAGTGAGAGCAAAATGGGTATAAAGCACTACCATTCTGATTCTTTCTGGGAAATTCTACACCACTTGAGCAAGTTAATAAAAATCACAAGTTACAAGATTAGAATATTATGCAAATATTAATGTGAATTTTCTTCCTTAGTTTTAACGACCTCCCAGTTCCACTGCTCAAGTATAGGCTCTTAATCTTTACTGTGTATTTTTCATTAAATGTATGTCTACATAAAAGCTCTGAAGGTGCCAAAGAAGGGGTTATATCTGTTTATAGCTCTGGGGATAGAACAATTAGGTCACTCAAATCCTCCTGAAGCACATACAAGAGCTACTAAAATATCTTCTGTCTGATGCTGCTGGGACCTCATGTATTTCTGGGAACATAGATGAGAAGAGAACACCTTTGACTAATGTTCTGCCTATGTGAATGTTTCTCCTACTGCTGTTTTTCAGCCATGAAGACAGCCAATTATTTCCCCCCATTTGTTTCTCACTGGAGGCTTTAGCAAAAATGCCCTTATTCAGACTATTTTGTATATTTGAAGGGAAAGATTAAAACTGTTAATTGAATTCAGAAATGTCAACATAACTTTATGCAATTCCTCACCCTGAAATATTTCAGAAATACCATACACAAAAATGTTGCTGATCCCAGTTTGATTCTCTACCAATTTCACAACACCTTGGCCAGATTCTCCTCCCCTATCCCTGGTGCAACTTAGGAGAAACTCCAATGAAATCAATACATTACAAAGCTGTAAGACTAGTGAGAAAAGGACGATTAGGCCCATTTTCTGTATTTAAGACACGACCAAGTGTCCTGAGTGCTTTCCTGGTCAGTATGAACATCTGTGGAAAACTAATTTCTCTTCAGTATGAACTTTGAAATTCCATTCATTCCCTCAGATCAGATACTGCTACAGTTACCAGGCCAGATCCACAGCTGGTACAAGGTGGCATAGCTGCCAATATCATTTATCTTCAAAATAATCAAAATGGGTTTTTAAAAACTAATATTTTTTCTATGATATGTAAGTGTTATTTGATAATCTAGTGTAGAGATCATCTTATTGGTAATTTTTCCGCCAATTGAATAGCCCCTGACCCTATGGTAGATTAAAGAGAACATCATGGGGATTGGAAGATGAGATTTCTCCCCTCCCCTTTCACAACCTTGCTCTCAGATGGAGTGGCTATTTTGGACACATTTTTAAAATCCATGTTATAGCCCATGAAAGCTTATGCTCAAATAAATGTTAGTCTCTAAGGTGCCACAAGGACTCGTCATTGTTTTTGCTGCTACAGACTAACATGGCTACCGCTCTGAAATTTGTTTGGTAGGTGTCTTTTGTGTAGTGTACACACACACTTAATATTTCCACATTCCTTGCCTACTGTATTTGGTAAAATGATTTCGTTATATACACACACAATCAGCTCTTTGGCAATGAAAATGTTTTATGTATGTAATAGAGTATACTCAACACTAGGGCACCTCTTCCTGGATGCTCTGGGGATCAGCTCCTTCCACGTCCAACACCCCCTTATATCACTTGTTTGTGTGCCCTGCTGCCTGCCTCCATGAGACTCGGGGTACTCTCTCTTCATGGCTTAGCTCTCTGGCCAGGTCACTATTAACCTGGAAGAGGAAGACTGGACAACAGTCTCAGGCAGTCTTCTGCACTACTGCCCAGTATGTGCCACTTCCTCAGTAGCTCGTAGAGGGACCCAGGCCCACCCACTACTCCAGGTTCCAGTTCAGGGACCCCTGTGTCTAGTAACTGGTCTGCTTTTGCCCAGACCCTGTTGCTATTTCTCTGGACTCCTTCCTACTTCTTCTGGCTCCCAGCTCTCAGGTTTACCAGCCCTAACACCTTCCTCCATGGAGTAACTGCAGATTATTTAACTCCATAGCCCCATAACAAGCCTCTCTTCTCCCAGGGAGTGATTGCAGACTACTTCCCCTGCAGCCCCTTTCTGCTACCAACTTTCTGGCTTTATACCAGTCCTGCCTGTTCCTTCCCAGCTGGGCTCCATCCTCAGTTAGCCTTCCAATCCCAGCCTGCACCAGGGGGACAGCCAACCAGATTAATTAACCTAATTTAACCTTGTTTGGGATGGACACTCCATCACAGTATATAACAATTACAAAGAAATGGCTAGAAATCTAAGGTATTCCTGGGGCATAAGTGAAAGCCTGAGCCTCATTTCAGCTGGCTGCAGAAGTTGTTTCAATTAAATATTTGTAATGTTAGCAATGAAAACTTTGGGCCCAATTCTGATGGACACAGAGCTCTTTCTTATATCAATGGGAGCAGATGGAGTGCAGTACCTTGTAGCAAGTCCTCAGCACCTTTTGAGATGGGCTCTAAAACAACAGAACAAAACACCCTCTCTGTACATTATTAAAGGAATTCCAGCCAAGTTTCCCAGAGGACTGGACACATAGAATCATAGAATATCAGGATTGGAAGGGATATCAGTAGGTAATCTAGTCCAACCCCCTGCTCAAAGCAGGACCAATCTCCAACTAAATCATTCCAGCCAGGGCTTTGTCAAGCCTGGCCTTAAAAACCTCTATGGAAGGAGATTCCACCACCTCCCTAGGTAACCCATTCCAGTGCTTCACCACCCTCCTAGTCAAAAAGTTTTTCCTAATATCCAATCTAAACTTCCCCCACTGCAACTTGAGACCATTACTCCTTGTTCTGTCACCTGCCACCACTGAGAACAGTCTAACCCCCTTTCAGGTAGTTGAAAGCAGCTATCAAATCCCCCCTCATTCTTCTCTTCTGCAGACTAAACAATCCCAGTTCCCTCAGACTCTCCTCATAAGTCATGTGCTCCAGCCCCCTAATCATTTTTGTTGCCCTCCGCTGGACTCCTTCCAATTTTTCCACATCCTACTTGTAGTGTGGGGCCCAAAACTGGACACAGTACTCCAGATGAGGCCTCACCAATGTCGAATAGAGGGGAATGATCATGTCCCTCGATCTGCTGGCAATGCCCCTTCTTATACAGCCCAAAATACCGTTAGCCTTCTTGGCAACAAGGGCACACTGTCGACTCATATCCAGCTTCTCGTCCACTGTAACCCCAAGGTCCTTCTCTGCAGAACTGCTGCCTAGCTATTTGGTCCCTAGTCTGTAGCAGTACATGGGATTCTTCCATCCTAAGTGCAGGACTCTGCACTTGTCCTTGTTGAACCTCATCAGATTTCTTTTAGCCCAATCCTCTAATTTGTCTAGGTCCCTCTGTATCCTACCCCTACCCTCCAGCGTATCTACCACTGCTCCCAGTTTAGTGTCATCTGAAAACTTGCTGAGGGTGCAAACCACGCCATCCTCCAGATCATTATTGAACAAAACTGGCCCCAGGACCGACCCTTGGGGCACTCCACTTGATACCAGCTGCCAACTAGACATGGAGCCATTGATCACTACCTGTTGAGCCCGACAATATAGCCAGCTTTCTATCCACCTTATAGTCCATTCATCCAGCCCATACTTCTTTAACTTGCTAGCAAGAATACTGTGGGAGACCGTATCAAAAGCTTTGCTAAAGTCAAGGAATAACAAGTCCACTGCTTTCCCCTCATCCACAGACCCAGTTATCTCATCATAGAAGGAAATTAGGTTCGTCAGGCATGACTTGCCCTTGGTGAATCCATGCTGACTGTTCCTGATCACTTTCCTCTCCTCTAAGTGTTTCAGAATTGATTCCCAGAGGACCTGCTTCATGACATTTGGATTAACACGTCACAATTTTCTTAGCATGTTGCCCACCAACTCCCTGATCCTGTGAGCTGTTGAGTGCATCTTCCTACCCAACAAAGGCTCTTATCTCACACTGGGTACTCTGCACTGCACCTTGCAGGGTCATGTCTTTCACCCACCTCAGGCGTACTCCCTCATGGCCGGGTATCCTTTTCCTCTGTAGAAGCCTCTGACAACAGTCACTACAGCCCCACAATAGTATGCCTTTTCTTGTGACTCAACCTTCTGGACAGGTCAGGTTTTGTTTCTAGTCCTTCCAGGGTAACAGAGTCCTAACCACAATAAAAGTCCTTTTATCCCCCCTTGGGCTATCTCTCAGTTTATCCTTGAAGCTCAGTCTTCAGCTATATCCTGGGCTCAATAGTCCTTGTATCAGGTTTACACATTCCTTCCTCAGGGCTAGTAGGTGGAGCCCAGACCCATTCTCTGCTCCAGGTTCCAGACAACAGAGACTGTATTAAGCAACTAGGTCTACTCCCTCAAATGCACTGCTTTTTTCCCTCGCTACTAACTACCTCTGAGCTTTGTGTGCTGTTTTGCTGCAGCTGATACCTATCACAAACTTACCTCGGATTCCCAGGCCTCTGACTCCTCCCTAGGTCCTTCCAACTCCTTCTTTCTCTGTAGAACACCACCCACTCAGGACTGCCTCTCTGTGCCTTGTCCCCTTTCCAGGGCACACCTCAGGGATTAATTACTTCTTCAGCCAGCCAATCTGCTCACAGAGCTGGAACTCCATAGAGCTTCTCTCTCCTCAGTCTTCCTGCAGCTCCCACTTCCTTCTTTTATGAAGAGTCCTGCACTTAGGATGGAAGAATCCCATTCACTGTTACAGACTAGGGACCGAGTGGCTAGGCAGCAGTTCTGCAGAAAAGAACCTAGGGGTTACAGTGGACGAGAAGCTGGATATGAGTCAACAGTGTGCCCTTGTTGCCAAGAAGGCTAACGGCATTTTGGGCTGTATAAGTAGGGGCATTGCCAGCAGATCGAGGGAAGTGATCATTCCCCTCTATTTGACATTGGTGAGGCCTCATCTGGAGTACTGTGTCCAGTTTTGGGCCCCACGCTACAAGTAGGGTCTGGAAAAATTGGAAAGAGTCCAGTGGAGGGCAACAAAAATGATTAGGGGGCTGGAGCACATGACTTATGAGGAGAGGCTGAGGGAACTGGGATTGTTTAGTCTGCAGAAGAGAAGAATGAGGGGGGAATTGATAGCTGCTTTCAACTACCTGAAAGGGGGTTCCAAAGAGGATGGATCTAGTCTGTTCTCAGTGGTAGCAGATGACAGAACAAGGAGTAATGGTCTCAAGTTGCAGTGGGGGAGGATTAGGTTGGATATTAGGAAAAACTTTTTCCCTAGAAGGGTGGTGAAGCACTGGAATGGATTAACTAGGGAGGTGGTGGAATCCCCTTCCTTAGAGGTTTTTAAGGTCAGTCTTGACAAAGCCCTGGCTGGAATGATTTAGTTGGGGTTTGGTCCTGCTTTGAGCAGGGGGTTGGACTAGATGACCTCCTGAGGTCCCTTCCAACCCTAATCTTCTATGATTCTATGAAGACCCAGTTCCTCTCCAGCTGGGTCTAATAACAAAACTAGCCTGATGCACCATCCAGGTGCAGCAAGGTGGGCTAACTGAGCTCTCAGAATCCTATTAACACTTTGTTTACCTGTGTGGCATAGAAACCACATCACAACTTCATGGAGCCCTTCAAATAATGCCAGGAGGATCTGAGCCTGAAAGATGCAGAGCACTCTCAGCATCCAAAAAAATCAGTGGGAGTTGTGAGCACTCAGCCCCTTGCTGTATCAGGTCCCAGGTGAAGCCAAGTGTGCAATTTCCTTCCCTAATAATATTTCAGAAAGAAAAAAGTGACTCTAAATTAGCACATAGCAAAGTCTCTAAAGCATAATCTCCAAAAGGAAGCACATTGGAATTGTGTCAGATAAATAATACTGTGTGTTTTCTTGCCTGAAATTATTCTGTTTCTCATAGACTCATAGACTTTATGATCATCTAGTCACCTCCCACATGATGCAGGCCACAAAAGCTGACCCACCCACTCCTGGATTAATTCTCTCCCTTGAATCAGTTGTTGAAGTCCCCAAATCATGATTTAAAGACTTCAAGTTGCAGAGAATCCTCCAGCAAGCGACCCCTGCCCCATGCTGCAGAAGAAGGCGAAAAACCCCCAGGGCCTCTGCCAATCTACCCTGGAGGAAAATTCCGTCCCGACCCCAAATATGGCGATCAGCTGAACCTGGAGCATGCGGGCAAGACTCTCCAGCCAGACACTCAGGGAAAAGACTATTAATATCCCATCATTGACCCATGGTACTAATTACCAGTGATGGCACGTTATTGACCTATTCACTAAGATCACATTATCCCATCAAACAATCCCCTCCATAAATGTATCAAGCTTAATCTTAAAGCCAGAGAGGTCTTTCGCCCCCACTGTTTCCCTCGGAAGGCTGTTCCAGAACTTCACTCCTCTGACGGTTAGAAACCGTCGCCTAATTTCAAGCCTAAACTTCCTGACGGCCGATTTATATCCATTTGTTCTCGTGTCCACATTAGTACTGAGCTGAAATAATTCCTCTCCCTCCTTGGTATTTATCCCTCTGATATATTTAAAGAGAGCAATCATATCTCCCCTCAGCCTTCTTTTGGTTAAGGTAAACAAACCGAGCTCCTCAAGTCTCCTTTCATACGACAGTCTTTCCATTCCCCGGATCATCTTAGTGGCCCTTCTTTGTACCCGTTCCAGTTTGAATTCATCCTTCTTAAACATGGGAGACCAGAACTGCACACAGTACTCCAAATGAGGTCTCACCAATGCCTTGTATAACGGGACTAGTACCTCCTTATCTCTACTAGAAATACCTCGCCTAATGCATCCCAAGACCGCATTAGCTTTTCTCACGGCCACGTCACATTGCCGACTCATAGTCATCCTGCGATCAACCAGGACTCCGAGGTCCTCCTCCTCCTCCGTTACTTCCAACTGATGTGTCCCCAGCTTATAACTAAAATTCTTGTTAGTCATCCCTAAATGAATAACCTTACACGTCTCGCTATTTAATTTCATCCTATTACTATTACACCAGTTTACAAGGTCATTCAAATCTCCCTGCAGGATATCCCGATCCTTTTCCGAATTGGCAATACCTCCCAACTTTGTGTCATCTGCAAACTTTATCAGCCCACTCCTACTTTTGGTCCCTCCACCCAACCCACAAGGAAGCAGTTATTTGATTTCAATGTAATGCAATGGCACTAATTTGTTAGCAGGAAATTTCAGTGTGCTCAAAATGCTTTACTGTTTTGAGAGTAATAATGAAATGTGTAACTTGCCTGGATATTAGCTATCCATTTTCTTTCCTGTGAGAATTACAGAGGGATGCAATTCAACATTATTATATTGTGGGATACATTTTCAAAGCTGTGCACAGGGAATTAACTTGATTGGTGTTAATCGGAGTCATGCAGCTAACTCCCTGCTCACCACTTTGAAAATTTAGGGATATGAGAGTTGGAACCTTGATCATAAAAAACACAAATTACAGCCACACATTGTTCTTCAGAGAGCAGGAATATATTTTCCCTTGTTGGAAAACAATCGCTCATGCTGGCATTTTGGCAGAAATGCGACCAGTCTACTGGAGCACACATTTTAGCTCATAGTTTAAGTTAGAGCCAGATCAGGCAAAATGATGGGTCAAATATTAATTTTGGCTAATTCATCATGAATCTTATTGTACTAGCAATTTTTAGTCATAGCGTTTTAGATTTTAATTAGTATAAGAGTATGCTGACTGACTGGGCATGAGTTTTCCATTATATTTTAATATAATTTTACCATTTCTTGTTGGTTTGGAAAAGTCATGTTAAACTGGAAAAAGAGCAGCTGAGATTTACCTTTGACTTGCAGAGGGCAGGGATGATTTAAAAAACAGCATGAGCCATTATAGTTCAAGTAGGTCATGCAAAGGATTATTAATTGTATCAAGGCCAAAACAATTATATTTACTTCTGAGAAGGCCCAGTCGTCTGAGTCCCAGTCAGGTGACCTATTGTTTAATTTCAAACAAAGCAATCAGAAGAGCCCAACAGAGATACCATGGGTGGGATCCACAAAGGTACTTAGGTTCCTAAGGGCATGCCTACACTTGTCATTTAAAGCAGAAAAAGTCTAATTTTTGCGCAAAAACCATGGCCAATTACTGATGCTTTTGCACTAATGTGCAAGTGAAGACACGTTCTTCCTGTTTATACAGCTTTTAGCCTCTGGAAGATATCCCACAGTGCCTAGGTGACCACTCTGGCCAGCAGCTCTGCTGCTCTGTTGCCAGGTAAACAGACATTCACCCCTCCCCCTGTAAAGCCCTGGGAACTTTGAAACTCCCCATCCTGTTTGCTCGGCAAGTGCTCACTTATCTGGCCAGGTGACAATGCCTGCTCCACAGAGCAAACGATCCCCTGCTTGGAGCAGTGCTGAACTACTGGAGCTTATCAGTGTTTGGGGAGAGGAGACTGTGCAGGGACGCAGGATCATCCCCCCCATTCCCACAAGACCCATCGTCAAGAGAGTTGCACTGTGGGATAGCTGCCCTAGAGCGCTGCTCTCATCGCAATGGAAGTGCTGCTAATGCAAACACTCGCTGATGCCTGAGGAATTGAGTACACAAACCAGTGCTTTTCTTTCACTGGTTCCCTGTCACCAGTGAAACTTACAGCACAAAATCTCTGCAAGTGTAGACATTCCCTATACACCTAAGTCTCAGGTTGGAGTGCCTACGTCCCAGTTTTGGCTCCACTCTGATCCACAAAACTCCTGCCAAACCCTAGAGGTGCCTAAACTCACTCAGTGCCTAAGTTTTTCAGAGTAAAAGTTCCTTGGGCATCTATGTTCCTGCCTCTGGGCACACACACTGCTGCCTCCTTCTAGGCATCCAGATGTCTCTCTCCCATCTGAGCCCCAGTGTGATTTACAAACCAGGGGAAGATAAGTTTTTGACCACCTAAATCACCTGTGGGTCCTGATCTGATAAGCCTCTAAGCATGCCTACCGGATTGGGTCCCATTCAAAATCTGTCTGAAGAAGAATTGCCCACCTTATAACTTTTAGCCCAGAAGTTAGCACACGGACCTGGGATTTGGGAGACCCAGGTTTAATTCCACCCTCTCTGCCAGAAAGGGAAAATTGATTTTAACAGGGGTCTGCCACCCCTCAGGAGAGTGCACTAGGATAGCCATTAAGCTGTAGGATATTCTGTTGTAGGGCTCCCCTGATCTCTCCTGTTGAATCTGTTGCACTCTGGATAAATAACGGAAGAGTGACTGGAACAGAGTGACTGGACCCAGATGCGTGGCCTAACCACTAAACTACAGAATCATTCCCATTTTCTCTCTCTGGCCCAGTGACAGATTAAGTATCTAGCCACAGTGGAATACTCTTGCGGGGGTGGGGGAGGAGAAGAGCGAGGGGGCCAGGGGATGATTCTCCAGTGGTTAAGACACCCACCTCGGATGTAGGAGACCCTGGGTCCAGTCTCCCTGCTCCAGCCACTGTTTCATTATTTATCCAGAGTGCAACAGCTTCAACAGGAAAGACTGAGGAAGCCCTACCTCAGGATATCCCATAGCTTAGTGGTGACAGCAGTCTCCTGAAAAGTGAGAGAATTGAGGGAATTGATAGCTGCTTTCAACTACCTGAAAGGGGGTTCCAAAGAGGATGGATCTAGACTGTTCTCAGTGGTAGCAGATGACAGAACAAGGAGTAATGGTCTCAAGTTGCAGTGGGGGAGGTTTAGGTTGGATATTAGGAAAAACTTTTTCCCTAGAAGGGTGGTGAAGCACTGGAATGGATTACCTGGGGAGGTGGTGGAATCTCCTTCCTTAGAGGTTTTTAAGTTCAGTCTTGACAAAGCCTTTCTCCCTTCCAGAAGAGGGTGGTGGTGGGAAACTGAGTCTAGATCTCCCTCATCCCAGAGGAGTGCTCTAACTACTGGGAATTAAAGTTATAAGGACAGCTGCTGCTTTCATTTTGTGTGGAGCGAGACAGGTTCCCTAAAAATGTGGTTTAGGAACCTAAGCCGCCTGACTCCAGGTGATGGATTGCTGTTTGTGGATTGCTAAACAGGGTTAGCAGCCTGGATTTAGGTGCCTATCTCTGAGAGAGGGATGGGCTTTGCACACAGCCCCTCTGGTCATCATCACCCATGGCTAACTTAGGTGGCTCCCTGCTTCGTGTGCTAGGTTTTTGTGCATTGTATTCTTAGGCATCTATCCCTATTCATTGTGGATTATGGTTTTGTGGGGCCCTGGGCCAGAGCAAGTGAGGGCTCCTCTCAACCCCTTCCTCCTGCAGTCCCCCCTGCCCACCCCCTGCAGCACTACTGCTGAGGAAATGGGGTTGGGGCACGGGAGCTTGCCCCTCCCTGCCACCCTGCCTGGCCAGCGGAGTGGGTCGGGGCACAGGGGAGCCCATTTTTCCAGAGGCCCCTGATTGTCCAGGGCCCCTGGGCATAGGCCCTGTTAGGCACCTAACTCGGCTTTGTAGATCAGAGTTGTTACTATAATTTTCTAGACATCTAAAATTTAGGTGGCGTGACACTCAGCATTGCAATACCTAAGTACCTTTAAGGATCCCACCCTATGTGACTTGCCTGGGGCCTCCACAAGAAGGGAAAGAACAATGGAGTTCAGATTTTTCTGAACCCACCTAAAGAGAAACGAAGTGCTTCTTCACTAGAATCCCCAGTTCCTGATTCCTGTACATGCCCGAGATACAGAGTTCTAGAAGAGATCTCAAACATAATGGATTGTAAGTTTCAATAAGTATAGCCAGAAGTTTCTAGAAATGTGGATGTCTCAGTTCTTGAGTATCCAACTTGAGATACCTCCCCTCCAGCTATTAGTAGAAACTTTAGGAACTTTGGATTTTATCTTTACTTCTTATTATTTTATATTATTTGTACTGCAGTAGTGCCTAAGAGCCTCAGACAGGGATGAGGACCTTTTCTAACTAAGATTTTTGCTGCATTACCATGGGCCTTCTGCTTGTTTTAAATAATATATATTCTTTGGAGCCTGCTTTTATTTCACATGTTTCTACTAATGCATTTTCACCTTGTAAATGCACCTTAGGGGCAAAATCCTACTCTCACTGGTATATATCTAAAGTAACTTCAGTGTAGGCAATGGAGCTACAATGGAGTAAAACTCACATAAGACGCGCAGTCACTTCACCTCTCCACAGCTCAGCTTACTGATTTGTAAAATGAGTAGAAATGTGTCCCAAAACTTCATTAATGAAGAGTTAAGCTTACTCCATGGTGCCTCATGACCAACCAGAATGTGGACAGTGGTTAAATCTAAGCCTCTGGAAAACAGGAAATGAAGACTTAAGGTACATGCCAGCCCTACCACACAACCTTAACTTAGACCCCCCCTCTTCTCCAGCTGGCAATAGCCACTGGGAATAGTTCAGTAAGGGTGGTGGCAGAACAAAGAGAGATGAGGAAAAACTAAAAGAATGGACCACCATTGGTGTATTGTTCCACAGATTTGAATTCCAGCATTTATTTCAGCATTCTAAAAGTGCCCCACTAACTAGACATAGGTGTCCTATGAAAAAATTGTATGTGATCATGTAATTAAGACTGTATTACAATGTATATGCAAAAGAGAACTGAATTGAGGTTTCATGAGCAACTTGGCATTTCCTAACTTGTGAGTGCTTGACTTGGCAACCTTAACAATCTTTTAATGCAGTTTTTGTATGTAATTCTAGATATGATGAGTGACTATAGATATATAGACCCACATCCTGGCTCTTCAACTGGTCCCTTTGCTGCTCTCCACAAGTGCAAAGTGGGTGGAAAACTGGCTTCAAGAGCCAACTGGAGATTTGACCTATGTAGGAGAATGGCAGTAGCATGAATTTGGTGTTGATGACTTACATCACCGAGTCCTGCCCCCCAATGTAAGGGCTGTGCTTAGAGTGTGAGGGAATGTGGCCACAGCACTCCATTCACCTATGGGAGGCAGACTGTCTCCTGGGACCGTTCCAGCAAGTCATAGTTTAGAGCAACCTGTCCCAAGAATCAGGGTATGGAAAGGTTGCATAAAGTCACCTTTACTCCCTATCTTCTCATGTGCGCCAAGAAGAGCTCTGGTGCACCTCAGAATCCAGCCCATGAAGCCAATTCTGATTTCACTCACACCATTTACACCAGTGTAAAACTGATCAGATTCAGGCCCATGAACTCAGTCCATCTATATCGCTATTTCTCTCTCTCTTTAACACTTTCTCTATCTTCGGTGAAGAAGACAACAGGATTGATTGAAGAGGATGGAGCTCGGCTGTTCTCAGTGGTGGCAGATGACAGAACAAGGAGCAATGGTCTCAAGTTGCAGTGTGGGTGTGACGGTACCTTCCATAAGGCTTTATGGAAATATGCTTAGAATGTGTTTTATGCTACATATGCCATGTAACATATCTCCGTAAAGGTTATGATCTACTGAATGTATTAATCCTATTTGTATGCATGTATCATTTTTGTATTCAAAGTTATGAATGTTATGAATGTTGGCTGTGTACTCGCTTGATTTCTAAATAACCTTAGTAGAGCATTTGGTCAGTTCCTGGAGAAAGGAATGTTGAAGTTAAGTACCTAATCAAGAAACACTTAAAGGACAATGGATCTTGGAATGCTCCAATCCACATAAGAAGTCTACTTGAGGACGTTCAAGCTAGCATGTAAACAATGGATGCTACCTGTAAAAACGGTGAGTCATGCATGGACATGTGACTTGCCCAGGTGACTCCTAAACTCCATCTTGGAGCTGGACTTTGCATAGTAGTGAGGAGGGGGTCTCTACCCACAACAGAGTCTATTTAAACCCCTGGGAGACCCCTCCATTTTGTCTTCAGCTGGCTAAAGAGAGAGCCTCTCCACTCCCCTAGGATACTTGAAAGATACTGGAACAAAGGACAGTGTGCAAGGGGTGTGAGTGATTGCTGGACCCAGGCTAAAAGGAGATTAGTCTGTAAAAGGGAGCATTCTGGAACTGGTAAGGAACTTATCTGTATTCAGTTTGATTAGACATAGATTTGCGCATTTTATTTTATTTTGCTTGGTGACTTACTTTGTTCTGTTTGTTACTACTTGAAACCACTTAAATCCTGCTTTCTGTATTTAATAAAATCACTTTTTACTTATTAATTAACCCAGAGTATGTATTAATAACTGGGGAAGCAAACAGCCATGCATATCTCTCTATCAATGTTATAGAGGGCGAACAATTTATGAGTTTACCCTGCATAAGCTTTATACAGGGTAAAACGGATTTATTTGGGTTTAAACCCCATTGGGAGTTGGGCATCTGAGTGTTAAAGACAGGAACACTTCTGTTAGCTGCTTTCAGGTAAACCTGCAGTTTTGGGGCAAGTAATTCATTTGTTTTTGTTGGAGCAGACGGGCGTATCTGGCTCAGCAAGACAGGGTGCTGGGGTCCCGAGCTGGCAGGGAAAGCAGGAGCAGAGGTAGTCTTGACACATTGGGTGGCAGCTCCCAAGGGGGGTTCTCTGATCTAACCCGTCACAGGGAGGTCTAGGTTGGATATTAGGAAACGCTATTTCACTAGGAGGGTGGTGAAGTACTGGAATGGGTTACCTAGGGAGGTGGTGGAATCTCCATCCTTAGAGGTTTTTAAGGCCCGGCTTGACAAAGCCTTGGCTGGGATGATTTAGTTGGTGTTGGTCCTGCTTTGAGCAGGGGGTTGGACTAGATGACCTCCTGAGGTCTCTTCCAACCCTAATATTCTATGATTCTATAATGGGCATAGTTAAAAGTGGCGAATCTTAAGAATACTCTTCTTTGTTTGCCCCCCGTTGCTCAGCAGGTATTGACAAACTCATTTCTTTAAATTACAACATTCTGCTCTTCCCTCACATTCCCAGTTACAGAATCACACACCACTGTCTCCCTAGCTCACAAATATTCCATGCAAAATAATACCAATAATTAATCATTGCATTAAAATGACAAATTTTCCCCAGCATTTCCTGTTTTTCATAGAATCATAAGACTGGAAGGGAACTTGAGAAGTCATCTAGTCCAGTCCCCTGCAATCATGGCAGGATTAAGTATTATCTAGATCATTCCTGACAGGTGTTTGTCTAACCTGCTCTTAAAAATCTCAAATGATGGCGATTCCACAACCTCCCTAGGCAATTTATTCCAGTGCTTAACCACCCTGACAGTTAGGAAGTTTTTCCTAATGTCCAGCCTAAACCTCCCTTGCTGCAATTTAAGCCCATTGCTTCTTGTCCTATCCTCAGCGGTTAAGAAAAACAATTTTCCTCCCTCCTCCTTGTAACAACCTTTTATGTGCTTGAAAACTGTTATCATGTCCCCTCTCAGTATTCTCTTTTCCAGACTAAACAAAGCCAATTTTTTCAATCTTCCCTCATAGGTCATGTTTTCTAGACCTTTAATAATTTATGTTGCTCTTCTCTGGACTCTCTCCAATTTGTCCACATACTTCCTGAAATGTGGTGTCCAGAACTGGACACAATACTCCACTTGAGGCCTAATCAGCACAGAGTAGAGTGGAAGAATTGCTTCTCGTATCTTGCTTACAATACTTCTGCGAATACATCCCAGAAGGATGTTTGCTTTTTGCAACAGCATTATACCATTGACTCATATTAAGCTTGTGGTCCACTGTGACCCCCAGATCCCTTTCTGCAATACTCATTTCCCATGTGTGCAACTGATTGTTCCTTCCTAAATGGAGTACTTTGCATTTGTCCTTATTGTATTTCATCCTATTTACTTTAGACCATTTCTCCAGTTTTTCCAGATCATTTTGAATTTTAATCCTATCCTCCAAAGCACTTGCAAGCCCTCCCAGCTTGGTATCATCTGCAAACTTTATAAGTGTACTCTCTATGCCATTATCTAAATCATTGATGAAGATATTGAACAGAACCGGACCCAGAACTGATCCCTGCGGGACCCCACTCATTATGTCCTTTCAGCATGACTGTGAACCACTGATAACTACTCTCTGGGAACAGTTTTCTAACCAGTTTTGCACCCACCGTATAGTAGCTCCATCTAGGTTGCATTGCCCTAGTTTGTTATTGAGAAGGTCATGTGAGACAGTATCAAAACCTTTACTAAAGTAAAGATATACCATGTCTACTGCTTCCCCCCCATCCACAAGGCTTTTTACTCTGTCAAAGAAAGCTATCAGGTTGTTTTGACATGATTTGTCTTGACAAATCCATGCTGACTGTCACCTTATTATCTTCTAGATGTTTGCAAATTGATTGCTTAATTATTTGCTCCATTATCTTTCTGGGTACAGAAGTTAAGCTGACTGGTCTGTAATTCCCAGGTTGTCCTTATTTCCCTTTTTATAGATGGGCATTATATTGTCCTTTTTCAGTCTTCTGGAATCTCTCCCGTCTTCCATGACTTTTCAAAGATAATCGCTAATGGATCAGATATCTCCTCAGTCAGCTCCTTGAGTATTCTATGAGGCATTTCATCAGGCCCTGGTGACTTGAAGACATCTAATTTGTCTAAGTAATTTTTAACTTGTTCTTTCCCTATTTTAGCCTCTTCTGATCCTACCTCATTTTCCTTGATATTCACTATGTTAGACATCCAATCACCACCAACCTTCTTGGTGAAAACCAAAACACATAAATCATTAAGCACCTCTGCCATTTCCACATTTTCTGTAATTGTTTCCCCCCCTTCATTGAGTAATGGGCCTACCCTGTCCTTGGTCTTCCTCTTGCTTCTATTGTATTTGTAGAACGTTTTCTTGTTACCCTATATGTCTCTAGCTAGTTTGATCTTGTTTTGTGCCTTCTGAAACTCCTTCATGCTGATTTCAGATTACTTATACAGTGCGGGGCTCCACTAGGCTAGTGGAAGTAGCAGCAGTCTCTCTGCTGAATGGGAAGCTAGTGGGTGAGTGGCAGCGCTATCATCATAACTAAATTTCCAAGCTGTCCAGTTTGGCCAATGTACATGACAGAGGGGCATTGCTGGCACATAATGGCATATATCACATTGGTAGATGTGCAGGTGAACTAGCCTCTGATAGTGTCTTATGCTTCAATACATCTGTTAGTCTATAAGGTGCCACAGGGCTCTTTGTTGCTTTTTACAGATCCAGACTAACATGGCTACCCCTCTGATACTTCATCACACCGTCCATCACTAAGCTGTGGGACACTTACCTTCAAGGATCCTAACATCTCCAGTGCCGTTCCTGTCCTGAGAGCGTGAGTATGCGAGTGTGAGTGTGACACACACACACCCTTCTTTTGAGCTTAGGTATCAGTATAATAAACGTGCTGCTTTCTGCCGAACTCTGGTGGGTCATTAGTCCTCCCTAAGATTACTAGCTGGCCCAATTTTGGGTAACATTAATGGTGGACAATGCAGGCAGCTTAGTGGAGGATTTGACCCAAGAGTAGGGGTCTCTTGGTGCCCCCCGGTGGTCTTTTGGGTGGGTCCATCTTGAGCCTGTGTGAAAAGGTGGTAGGCTAGCAACCCACTGCAGGGAGAAAAGGACGCCGCTGCTAAGTATGCCACTGTGGGGCAAGGGGAAGAAAAAGGCGAAGCAGCCCGAGCAAGAATACACCCCCCTTGGGGAGAGGCGCCACCGCCCGGGGTGTTGTTAGAATGGCTCCAAAAGAAAGGGGCAGACCCCTGAATGCCAGGGGTAGTTCCACCTGGGAGTACAATTCCTGAACTAGAGCTCATGTTGGATAAATATGTACTTATATATGGTCCCAATAAGGCGGGACTGGATCGTGCAGCTGCCTGGCTGCTGTGGCAAGCAGGCTGGCAATGGCAGGTGGCAGAGTCAGCTCATAAGAACATAAGAACGGCCGTACCGGGTCAGACCAAAGGTCCATCTAGCCCAGTATCTGTCTACCGACAGTGGCCAATACCAGGTGCCCCAGAGGGAGTGAACCTAACAGGCAATGATCAAGTGATCTCTCTCCTGCCATCCATCTCCATCCTCTGATGAACAGAGGCTAGGGACACCATTCTTACCCATCCTGGCTAATAGCCATTTATGGACTTAGCCACCATGAATTTATCCAGTCCCCTTTTAAACATTGTTATAGTCCTAGCCTTCACAACCTCCTCAGGTAAGGAGTTCCACAAGTTGACTGTGCGCTGCGTGAAGAAGAACTTCCTTTTATTTGTTTTAAACCTGCTGCCTATTAATTTCATTTGGTGACCCCTAGTTCTTGTATTATGGGAATAAGTAAATAACTTTTCCTTATCCACTTTCTCAACATCACTCATGATTTTATATACCTCTATCATGTCCCCCCTTAGTCTTCTCTTTTCCAAGCCGAAGAGTCCCAGCCTCTCTAATCTCTCCTCGTATGGGACCCTCTCTAAACCCCTAATCATTTTAGTTGCCCTTTTCTGAACCTTTTCTAGTGCTAGAATATCCTTTTTGAGGTGAGGAGACCACATCTGTACACAGTATTCGAGATGTGGGCGTACCATGGATTTATATAAGGGCAATAATATATTCTCGGTCTTATTCTCTATCCCCTTTTTAATGATTCCTAACATCCTGTTTGCTTTTTTGACCGCCTCTGCACACTGCGTGGACATCTTTAGAGAACTATCCACTGAAATAGATTCACTCAAGGACCAATGTAATGAGTTGGAAAAGGAACAGGATATGTGGAAGGCACAGGCTCTGACTGCTAGCACCCAGGCGTCTTCCCTCTCTGTAGCTGCAGTACAGGTGGTGGAAGCAGAGGTGGAGTGGGAGCAGGTGGAAGTAGAGAATGCCACTTTGAGCCAGGCAGTTACCTGCCTGAAGGATCTGGTCCTGGAGGCGTATGCCCGGGAGAACAGGGTCCGGGGGGCTTATTCAGCCCAGGTCGCCGCCGTTGTGGTGAAAGCCCAGGGGATGATTGGGACGGGGATATCTGGTGTGATCCGGATCCCGGATCCCGGATGGCCGGACCCCAGACACCATGTTGCGGTGGTCCGGAGGGTGGTCCGAAACTGTGGGCCTGCGCCCGCAGGGGGCAGGGCAGCCCCATGTACCGGACACACTGTGGCAGAGACTGAGTTGACTCCCGCGCAAGCAATAGAGTTAGCAAAAACCCTGGGTGGCCCCTCGCGCTCCGGGTTCAGTGGGTGGGCCCGGGACATGGTGACCCTGTGTTTGGATCAGGGACTGAACCTAGCTGAGACCCGATGGGTGTTAAAAGCCGCATCCGGGTTGGGAGGAGATTTAGCAGGGGCGGCTCGGCAGCAAGCCGGTCATGCCGCACACAATAATATCTTTGATATGTTGGCAGGGATGGCGCCTGCCGTGGGGCCGCGTGCGTTGTTGGCAGAGTTTGTCTCGGCAGCTGCTGCGCCTGGAGAAGACCCCATCCGGTTCATAGAGAGAATGGTTCTCCTGGCATGTTTGTGTGGCCAGGGTGTGGCTGCCACAGTGGGAGGGCACGTACCCCCGACCATAGCTCAAATAGCCCTGCCTCCGGAAGAACTGAGGCTGATCGCCCAGGGTCTCCACTGGACTCCTCATTGTGTGTATGTGTATGTGCTCTACAGGCTCCTGTGTGTGGGGGGGGGGGGTTGTGTGTATGTGTGGGAAGCCATAGCCCTCCCTGCTCCCTGTGGGGCTTTGTAAACCCTGTGTTTCTCTGAGTACACGGGCCTGATATTCAAAAGAGCTCAGTACTGAACAGCCCCCAGTTAGGCAACTGTCAAGGCTGAATCCCCACTCTGTCTCTTTCAGTGCAGAAGGTGGGGGCCTGCAAGGATTCTAAAAATTAATACTGGCCACTCCAGGCTTGTATTAAACTCTCAAGATTACAGCTTTTCTCTGACCTTGGCTTGGTAAACGCTGCCACCACCCAAATGCAAAAAAACCCTTGTTGAACCCAGGAAGGAGCACTTGGGAATTCCTCCCTGTGGGGTACTCTCAAGCCCTTTCACCCGCCCCTCTGGGGAAGAGCTGAGAAAGAAAACAAAGGAATTAGCTGTGGCCACCAGCTAATCAAACAGCATATGCACAAACCTCTTAGGACACCAACAATCCAATCCTGTTCTTAAAAAGTGTAAATTTTATTAAAAACAAAAAGGAAAAAAATACATCTGGAACTTAGGCTTTTTGCTGGATCTTAAAAGAAACAATTACAAAAATTAAGCACCCAAAATAGCTTTCTTGGGGGTTCAGCTTAACAAACAAACAAAAGCATCAGGGGTTAGCACAGAGGAGATCCACGAGCCAAAATACAAAATAAACCTGACTGTATCTAACTAAACATTCCCTATCCAAATAATTTCTTCAAGGTATGGAAGATGAATGTTCATACATGGTTCAAGCCTTACACAGCATTGCTGCGCCGTCCCCGCAGCCCAGAGAACAACAGACAAAGGGAAAATTTTGTTCCCAATTTTAAAAGTTCTAGTCTTCCCATTGGCTCTTTTGGTCAGTGCCCACTCCCTTTCTTTTACCTGTGGGCTTGTTAACTCTTTACAGGTAAAGCAAGCAGAGAACAGACACCAAGAGGGATTTTACAGCTAATTGGCTGGCTGGGTGTCCCCCCCCCCCTTATATATCACAGCACCTAAATTGAGTGGTCAGATTTTCAGAAATGCTCAGCACCCACAATTATTCTCAATGGGAATGGAAGGCTGCTGAGCACTTCTGGTGCCTAAATGGGAGCTCAGTTCTCTCGAAAGTCCAGGCACTCATACAGAGAACTGCTGGGTGTCAAGCTCTTTTGAAAATCTGGGCTTTGGTTGTGCTGTTCAGAGGGAGACTCCTAAAAAGGTGAAACTGTGACTGTCCTCTAATAATCTAAATGAATTACTCACATTGTGGATTGTGCATACAGAATTTATTCTTGCTGGCTTCTCAGTATATTACATGGCTTGTTATGGATCTAACGCTCAGGGAATAGTCAGACTACAATTGTACCTATTAAAATACCCTTGCATGTCTTGACACTGGGAGCAGAGGTCTCCCTGTACAATACAATCATACAAAATGCATTAGCAAACAGATGAAGGAAGAACCTAACCCACCAGTGTGGAAGGGTTAAGGCATGAAATGTAAAGTTTCACACTTTGTATGAAGAAGGTCAGTGCCTGTATAAAGTGTTAGGTTGCAGGTACAATTCTATAAGATGCTGAGTGCCCTAAGCTACCATTGTCCTCAGTGGCCGTTGAGGGCACTCAGCACTTCACAGGACCAGGCCTTTGGAAAGTAGTTACTCATCACAGTAAAACTGAATTGAATTGTGGCACAAATGAGATTATTCTCTCTTAATGAGTCTGAGAGAACACAATTAAACTATTACACGGCTTTGAGAAAGAAACCCTTAGGTTACTGTTTATAAAATAGGAAAGAATGCAGGATTATTTTACATTTATTTTACATTTAGGGACATATTGCTGAAATGTCACTATTATTATTTAAACATAGACACTATTTTTTCCAGTAAAATCAGAACTTGTTTTAATATGGTTTCAGTTTCAGACAGTGTGACAGGACTTAAAGGACTTGACCCCAGCTTCCAAAATTTGCACACTCAAAACTCTTGTTGATTCCCACTTGTTGCCACTGACTTGAGTGGGAATTTTGGGAATGAGAGGAATGTGGGGCCTGATCATCTCATCAACTGCATGTGCACAATTTCAATGAAAGCCCAAGTATGTTATTGGCAGAATGAATGGGACATATATGAAGCTCAGCCATCTGTTCTTTTCTGTAGTGGGTATGGGAGAAAAATGAAAGAGCTATAAAGATGCTATAAGGGTTTGCTGTTGTTTATAAACATAACATACCAATGTTAGACAGGTATAATCACAGTGATTTTTTTCAATCACAACTGTATGATTGGGAGGAGAATTAACCAATAAAAACAACTTCACCTGAAGAGTCAAGGTGTGTCACATGTCAGCTTATCTATTATAATGGCCTGGTATTTAACCAGGCTGACTCTGGTACAAATAGCTGGCAGATAATATAAATGGCCAGCTCAATGTTTCTGTCCAGCAGTCCCTTCCAAATCACACAGAAGTACTTTATATTGGCAAGAGGTTGTATCAGGAGCATCCAAGAGAATAATCAAAATGAAAAGTTTCCCCCATATTCTTTGTATGTTGCTCTGTCCTCTTCCACCCATTGCTAACAGTAGGTTAACCAAAAAAATCACATTCACATAGAAATATTTGGAGTTCTAACCTTGTGACGCAGTTACATTTATTTATCTAGCTCATGATTTTCTGTCATGTTAGATCGCAATTCCTACAAAGGACAACTTGCTTACTTACCAGATCAGCAGTCGTGGGTCACCAGTGTTGTTAGATGTTCGGCTGTGTGTATGTGTTCTCCCTGTGTGCTGCCCCAGCTCTGCGCAGACAGCCAACACAACAGACCTCAAGCGAACCACTCAATGACCACAAGATCCATCAAGGTGTGAAGGCACCAGACCAGGTTTATTGTCAACAGAGCACAGTAATAGCACCCGGCAGATTCTACAAGAATACTAAGACATGTATGCCCATGACAATGGATGCAGCTCAGTGAATGGCGGAACTTTCCATTCCCCCCTCGGCTGGACAAAGATATTCCCTCTAAGATACATCTTTATACCCTGATACAGACAAGTTACATACTGCCTCTGACATAGTTAGTTACTGACCCCTGACATGGCTAGGTCATGTAGCCTTGTACATGTAGGTTCGATCAAAACATCTCGATTAGGTACTGCCATCCTGACCTTTTCTTTTAGAAGGGGTCAGTGTGTTCCTGTTATCCTTGGGAAATGTTTTTGTGCCATCCTTAATATCGGGATGTTCTGGTACCTTCTGATAGCGGAATGTGTTTGTGTGAGTACTCTGTGGCGAGCACTTCTTAGGAATGTGTATTTCTCAATATCAGCCCTGTTCTTGCCAGATTCTGTGAGCAGGTCCTGCCTCATACCAGGACTCTGATACAAGGGCTTATGTCTCAGGCTCTCTTCCTACTACAAACACATCTTGCACCTTCTTCAGATATATCTGGTAGCAGTCAGTATCAAAAATTGGAGACTGGGCTAGATGGAAAATTGGTCTGATTCAGGGTGGCAGCTCCTTTGTGTATGTCATGTATTCCTCATGAGCTAGGAGAACTACAAGGATGTGTTGAAAACATTGGGAGTAGATGGGAGCAAGCCAGATTGGGGAAGGAGAAAAGGGCAGAGGCAACAATGTTTGTTGCTAACATGTGGACGGGGAGTTCTGAAATCAATCTACCAGGTTGGAGGGAATTGCATAATGAATATTCAGATATAACTGTACAGTCATTATGCAACTGTGCTCTTTCATTTGCTACAGATATGGGTTGTGAAAATTGTATGGTTACTGAGGAATAATCATACAATTAGGTTATCTAGACGCTAACTGACAGACGATTCCATGTGAGTCCAGTCCTAATCCTGAAGTTTGGACTAAGCTGAGACTTCACTTAAAGTCAATAGGAATTTGCCCAAATGAGGCTTGAATAAAAACTGAGAGCCCAACTCTGCAGCCCTCAGTCACACTAAAGTCAATAAAAAATAATGAGTCCTTGTGGCACCTTAGAGACTAACAAATTTGTTAGGACCCCTCATTTTTTTTTTGCTGATACAGACTAACATGGCTACCACTGAAACCTGTCACTAAAGTCAATGGAGGTGCTCACGAACTTGCATATGGGTTCCACAATCAGGCCCTGACTGAGGATTTCAAGATTTTGAAGAGTGGAATTAAAAGGACAATTGAGAATTCTGATGCTGATCCATGGGAGGAATTAACAGGTAGTTTAAGTGTTAAAACATCATACAAAACTTTAATCCTTAATGCAGAACAGCATGTCCCATTTTTATGACCTGTTTTCAGAATGGCAGTTTAATTAACATCTAATGAATGTATCTCCTGTCTTTGCGTGTGTTTCCCTCTAAACAACCAAGCTAATAATGTAAACACTGCTGTTTGATTATAGAAATAATTGCTTTCACAAACCCTGGCCTCCAGTTAGTTAAACACAATGGCTGATATCACACACATAAACACAGGAAATCTGGCCTCACCATGCTCATAGTGAGGTGGTCCGGTTTTGGCATAACAGGCTTGGGGTTTAATAATCAGATGATTATTTAAAGAGGCCAGAATAGCTCCATTGTATTGCTAAATTATGGCATGAGTCGCAATGCATAAACCTTTGCTAATCCTGAATTATTTTTGGACTATATTATTGTCAGCATATTGATGTGCAATTGTGAAGACATTAATGAGAATTGCCTATGGTATGAATCTATCATGCCATTGTAATTCACTAAACTGAAACACATTAAACAGACATCAACTTTTGTTGAGGTAAACATCAACATGTATTGGCTTGTGAGGTAAGCATTGAATTTACTATTCAAGCCCTGCTTTATAAAAATATCTGTTCTGATGTAAATGGTTTAGAATCCTAATAATGTTTTGGCCAAATGCCAGGAAGTTTTAATCACCTAATCAAATGGCCAAGTATCATAGTCCTTTGACCAGCTGATTAAAAGTGTCAGTCATTTGGCCAAATGGCTAGTTTGAGAGATTGACTTTAATGGGAGTTTTGTGTAAGTAAGGACTCAGCAAGGACTTCAGGATTTGTCCCCATGAAGCTTTGATTGCTGTCCTGAGCAAGATGGAGCTGTGGAGTTCCTTTAAATCAAAATCCTTTGCCTGATGTTAATCTTCCATTGATAATGTTCATTCTTCATGGAGATGGTTAAAAAAGGGATATAATTTTTGCAAATATTTTAATGAAAAATGAATCTTGCTTTTTCATTGACATTTTGATTAACAAATTCAACATTTTTCTACCAGCTCTATCACAGATAGAAAAATGGGATATATATTTGTTTTGCAAAATGTTGTCAAAATTTCCAAGACTTTTTTATTAAATTAGAAATTTCAATGCAACGTATTGTTAAAATAGAAAATTTTGAATTTTATGACCCCACAAACCCCCGCCCCGTATTGCCTCCAGCTTCTGCCCAGTGGGGTGGGAGGTCCGGGGCATGAGCCCCATGGGGAGTGCCTGCCAGGGCTCAGTGCTTCAGCAGGAGTGGGGCTGGAGCCCCCCACAGGGCTGAAGCCCCGAGCCCTGGCAGGTGCAGCTCTCGAATTGCTGAAGATTGTCTTATGTGGCTCAGAAAGTCAGTAAGTTTGGCCACCCCTGCTCTCTGTGGCCTAGCTGCCACTTGAGCGGATAGAGTATTACACTGCATGGGTGTGGATTACACAAACACTTGCTCAAGTGAGTAGTTCCATGGAAAGTCAATGAGATCATTCACATAAGTAAGGGTTAAGTCATGTTATTAAAAGTTTGCAAGATTGGCTCCATTGTCTCTCATAGGCTAAAGCTGCTGAACAGCTTGCAGGATTGGGCCCGTATTTTATAAGTATTTAACATTTCATTTTTTTAACAAAAGCACTTTAACATGCATGGTCCAGAATCTGATCTCTGCTACACAAATGTAAATCCAGTGAATTCAATGGAATTTGCACCAGTGGAAACGAAATCACAATCTGGTTCCGTTTGATGCCACTGATACCAAGGTATTTACTTCTGATTTACAACTGTGTAGGTGAGAGAAAAATCAGGCCCTTTGTCCTAGATGAAACATTTTCTCCTATTCTGATCATCAGTGGTGCTATCATGTAAAACAATTGGTTCCTTGGCTATATTTTTAGCTATATTTATTGATTCTATTTGGCTGCAGCTCCATTGACTCCACGTTGCCATATATTCAGCAGCTTTTGTTGTTTCTAGCTACAGCTCTATTGCCACTCAGCTGCCAAGATCTCAGCTATTATATAGGCTCCTCGTCTGATTTTAAGCCTATGGAAGCCAATTGAA
Source organism: Platysternon megacephalum (assembly GCA_003942145.1). NCBI lineage: Eukaryota > Metazoa > Chordata > Testudines > Platysternidae > Platysternon > Platysternon megacephalum. The sequence continues at coordinate 126,756 of QXTE01000609.1, read as the reverse complement.
AGATTCCCATTGACTTCAATGGGTTTAGGTCAGGTCCTAGGTGCTTTTCTCTATTATTTTACTGTCCCTTTGGCCTTCCTCTGCTTTTCCTTCTCCCCTGCTGAGTTTTGGTTTTATTGAAACCAGACCAACTTTAGGAGTGTGAAGGCTACTTTAGGGATATTCCACCCTTCCAAGTAAGAGGGAGATACCACTGGATCAGATAGGCCCCAGATCCAGTGTGTGTTCTGATATAGCTCCTGCCCAAACTTCCCAGTTAATATGCCTCTAACTATGATAGAAGATGCCTTGTTCTCTCAGTTTTATCTTCAGTAATCATTTCTCAGGTTGCCACTTCATTTCTTATCCTGGAGTCACTCTAATATAATGTGTTTTCTGCCAGAGAGTGTCCTTTTCTTTATCTGTTTTGCATTCACTCTCTTCTGTCCCTGTGTACAATCAACAAGTCTGACCAATCACAGTTGCAGCATCTTGGCTGTGCGTGGCCTCAAACATGGAGTGGCTGGTAACCGGTACCACATCATTCAGTCAAGATGATGTTAGCTCCAAGTTCAGAGAAAAAGCCAAGATCTAAAACAAATGTGGTATTGGGAACAGTACCTTTAGAGCAGGGGTAGGCAACCTATGGCACGTGTGCCGAAGGCGGCATGCAAGCTGATTTTCAGTGGCACTCACACTGCCTGGGTCCTGGTCACCAGTCTCTGCATTTTAATTTAATTTTAAATGAAGGTTTTTAAACATTTTAAAGACCTTATTTACTTTACATACAACAATAGTTTAGTTATATATTATAGACCTATAGAAAGAGTCCTTCTAAAAACGTTAAAATGTATTACTGGCACACGAAACCTTAAATTAAAGTGAATAAATGAAGACTCGGCACACCACTTCTGGAAGGTTGCCGACCCCTGCTTTAGAGGCTGCAGTTCTAGCTGGTTGTGCATAACAAGAGCTTCACATCACTCTGTTTCTTTGACACAGAGTGATGTGAAGCTCTTGTTATGCACAACCAGCTAGAACTGGACACAGAATAAAGAAGAGCTCTTGAAAGCACCTTCTGCACTGTGTGAGCACGGAACACCACATGGTATCAGGAGTAAAAAATAATGAAGAAAATACCCCAAGTGGAGGAATGGAACAGTTAACAGCCTCACCAGAATTGAAACTCTGGAAATGGGGGAAATATTGTCATAATAATAAAGGCTGCGGCATCAGATTCTGATTCACATTTAGCACTGTAAAATTACAGAGCACCACCAGTGGTCACATGCTGACATTTTATTCAATAGACAACAAAAATATCTGCACTGTCAGACACTGATGTCAGAGTCAGTGGGGACTTGCAGCTGTATAAAGGGACTGATAAGCAAAAACAAAAACAAAAAAACAACTCAGTATGATTTGAGATCCCAGGAGCTGCCACAACTTCATGAAAATTATGTTGTGCATTTTTATGATGGGAAACGCTTGCGAACAGCAGTGGTGTCAGAAGAGGCTGCATGAGGTTGTCATCCCAGATGGACATATACTATGCAGGAATAGGTGACAGCTTATCCAAATCACAGAAGGGAGGGAGATAAGGGGCGCTGAGTCTGCCATTTTGCCCAAAAGGGTCTCAGACGGGCAACAACCAGAGCAGGTTGAGACAACAGAGCCACGACATGGAACAACCATAACAAGTGGAATTACCACCTCCTGACACAGAGCCTAGTGACAGGGCAGGGCATGTCAAAGACTAATTGAACACTGTTAGTAAGTTAAGTTATTAATGTTGGTTTTTTAAGTGCTATTAAATTTTGGCTTGGAAGGGAAGAGGTGGTATAGGGGACTGTGCCTTTAAGAGCTGAGCTTCCCAGACAGAGAGTCTGGCCTGTGTGCTCTGAAGAAATTTAAATATATTTCTTACCATTGTGAAGACATCAAATATATTATACCTCTCTTGAGAATGAATGTCTTTATTGTGGAATAAGCAAAGTCTCACATTTTGTGTGTGTTCCAGATCTGTGTAAAGAAAGGTTAATTGCACACATGATATGGAACCTTAGAGCAAAGCAAAAACACTCAGATCTCAGATAACAACTTATAGCAGTTACCTATGCATAAATAACATGTAAGCATCCTGGTAAAGGACCAGACACCATAATCACTCATCAGCAAGGTCATGAAGTTACTTTATGTTTGCTACCTAGTAAACAGTACACTCCCCCAAATGAAAAGAGCAAAATAGAACAAAAAACAGAAAACAAAAATGCTCCCAGAAAAGGTTGATACCTCTGTGAATTGGTCCCTATACTTCCACATTTAGGCCCAGCTCCTGCAAACACTTATGCATATGAATAACCCCAGGATAAATAAATACATGTGATTTATCTGTATAGTTATTCCCATGCATATGTGTTTGCAGGACTGGGACTAAATGGGATATATTGCTCTGTGCCTTTTGCAACACACTCATTACAATTTCCTATCCACTTCTCACCACTGCAAATGACTCACTAAGCGACTGTAGCATCAAGTGGGACTTAATGGATAAGAGAGGATGTAAATATTGTTGTGAACAAATTAGGAGGGAAAGAATCCACCAGCTTTGGGAAAGTCTTGATCTTAAAGATGATATCCACAAACTAAATTAAGTGATGTGTCATTTTCTTGGGTTTAACCTAGCGAACGCCAGGAAATGTAGCTTGATCACAAACATTAATTTGCATGAAGTGAATAAAATGTTCATCTAATTAATTAACCATTAAAATATTAGCAGACTCTTCAAAAAGAACCTTTCTTGTGATAAATTAAAATATGTTCTCAAATAAATCTAAGAAATAATTTTACTTTAAATTTTTAATCATTTACATAGTTTTATAAACAAAACAATATAATTTAAATTATGTTGTTTATTTGTTTAACTGAACAATCCCCAGACTTACTGTTCTGCTTTGTAGGCAGCTAAATCCAGTGGATGGGGACACTGTATGTCAGGAATCACAGGGGTAGCCGTGCACATTTCGCATAATTGAAAGCACTGGCCGTTCCTCCGTGAGGTGTTTTGCATCTCCTCCTTTCTGTGGCTTCTTGAGACTAGGTCCAGTGTGGCTCACAGGGCCGCTGACTGGAGCACTCCCCCAATCACCTGCAGCATTGGCAGAGACGCCTCTCGGATCCCAGAGAACAAACAGCGCACGCCCCTCGGCTGGCGGGAAGGCACAGCCACCATTTTCCACCCTCCTCTGATCAGATGTTTTGCATTTGTTAGGTGTCAGGGGATCTGCCTCACATGTCTGCCCATAAGAGAGGAGAACACAGGAGCATTAGCCCCAAGCCAAAGCGTGCGTGTTGCGCCGCCACAGCCCCACAGCCCCGCTAGAGGTGGCGGCGGCAAGGCTAGGAAAAAGCAGCAGCTCTGCGCTCCCCAGGGTGCTGATGCGGGGAAGCTCGCGAGCTTCCTTTGCCTGCTCTCCCGGAGCGCCCCCCCCCCCCGTCTGTGAAATATGCAGCCCCAGGGGTCTCGGAGACGCTGTAAATAACCCTTGGGACGAACACCGCATCTTCCCAGGCTCAGTGCACTTAGCCGGAGTGAAAAGTGCCCTTGGATGTGGTCAGTTCAGGGACTTTGGGGTGAGGGGCCGGGAACTGCTTGGCCGAATACTGTGATTTACAATGAATTTTAACACCAAGGCTTTTACGCTGACTTCAGGTGGAGACAGAAATCGAGTCCAATAGGGGACTCCTAGGACAAGTCAGACAAAAAGTAAAAGTCACGCTAAGCGCGTATCCAGATCGAAACCTGCCTCTTCGGTGAATTGCAGGGCTGGCTACGGATGCGTTTTTGCAAGGAACCATCCAGTTTAAAGTCTACGCCAGTGCGCGCAGAGGAAGTAACTCGGGTATATACGCAGTGCTCGGGTACAAAACAAGCCTCACAGCGTTTGGGATTCGATACTCAAAAACTTGTTGAGCCCTTTTCGTGAGCAGAGAGGCACGTTTGGCTGTAGCTATGTTGTAACCTAGAGCAGTTGCGGTCTGCAGAAAGGTGTGATTGCATTTCCACCCAGCGAAATGAAAGCAACACAATCCGAGCAAATGCAGAGGAGAAGTGCGCATGATGGAACAAGGAAGCTGAAAGCCAGACTCCCGGTGTTTTGCCAAACCCTGAGCTCCGACAGAATCAAGATTGCTTTAAACGCAGCTGATCCCTCACCACCGCCACTGGTCTCAGTGGATACTGATGAATGCCTATAAGCATAATGCAGCGATTTGTATATGGAAATATGGACTCACAGTGGATACTTTTTAGATGCGGAATTTAAGGGATCTGTTACCTGGGAGCTTTGCAAATAAAACCGTAACACAGCGTGATGTAAGTAGTATTATTTGGCGAACACCAGCTATTGCATTGAATACATCATGACCAAACAGCTGTTAATTGGAATGAGAGCACATTGGACTCCATTCACCCTGGCTACCAAAAACCAGCGCTCCTCAAATCAATAACTTTCCCCCAAAGAGAAGGCCAGACAGATCGTGTCTGCCAGCGGGTGGCAGGCCGGATACAAAGAATATGGCCACAGGGGGGATGGGGATGCGGAGCAAAGCCGTTTCCCATAAACCAATGGCCACTGCAGCCCAGAGCTCAGTGGAGAGCTCAAAGGAAAAAGGAACTCCAGACGTGGCTGCAAGGAAAGCTAAAGCCAAGGTGGGGATTGTCCACAGGACCCTCTGGGCTTCAGGCTAGTTGTATTCTACTGCAGCTTCAGCCCCTGAAATCAGCATGGCAGTTCAGGGCTCCCCGCTGGCTCTTGCTAAGTATGACTCAGAAAAGAAGCACCTGCAATGAACCAGCTACAATTTTTCCTCGGGATTCCGTAAATTTAACAGTAGCCCAATGACAGAGTCCTCGAGGAGGCGTTGGTCACTGTCCGCCGGGTCGGGGGTGCTGAAATTTGGATGATGTCTAGCAGGAGATCGCAGGGATGCTGCTGCTTGTCCCATTTCAACAAGGACAATGGCAGATTCCTCCTCTTAGCGGTCCTGATCGCAGTTTATCTGGCAGCTGGAGCTACAGTGTTCTCAGCCCTCGAGAGGCCGTCCGAAGTCGAGGCTCAGCACCGCTGGAGCAGGACCCTCCAAAACTTCAGCCAAATATTCAACATCAGTATGCCCGAGCTAAGGGACTTCCTGCGGAGTTATGAAGCAGCCATGGCCGCGGGCATCCGGGCAGATGCCCTAAGACCAAGATGGGACTTCACTGGGGCTTTCTATTTTGTGGGGACAGTAGTGTCAACTATAGGTAAGTCTCTCTCTCTCACACGCAATCTGCAATACACTGACTTCCTAAAAATAACGAGTCAGCGTTCTTCATCTCATCCGTCTATGTATCCATCGTGAATTTTGAAATCTGTTCTTTCTAGTGGAAACCTCTTTGCTTCAAAGGGGCCCAACTGGTGGAACTGAATAGCAGGAAGGAAGGAATGCTAATGCACTGTGTGTTAAAATAGTACAGTTCCCATTATAAAAAATAGGTTGTAAAAGTTACTTTGAAATGTTTTAAATTCGTCCACACACCCCCACACCCACACACACCCTTCTGGTTTTGTTGTATTTTGAATAATGGTGAAGTAGTGAAGCAAGGATGGTTACGTTCCATCTTTGCTTTTTGTCTTTTCCAGAGAGAAAGACATACAAGTGGAGTAAGATACACACATTAAAAATTCGTAACAAAAAATACGATTATGTTTCAAAGAGCTAAATTGTGTTGCTATGGTGATTAAAGTTTTGAAATGACGTTAAAATCTCCCCTTAAAAAGCTGTATCAGGTTGCTATAGCAACTGGAGTTAGCGAGTGGTTTAAAAGTGAGGATGCCACCTATAGGACTGCATTCATGTTTCCATCGCAGGTTACTGATTACAACTCAAATCTTGTACAGTACTAGTGAAGAAATTAATCACCAATTTCATGCTTCACACTGTTTTACTTTGTACTTGGCTAAATTTTTTGTAAATAGAATGTTATTCACAATAGCTTCTTTCAGTCTTCATTACCACTTGTAATTTAAGACTAATTTCTGCCACGCCCTGAATAATACTTTACTCTGGTAGTAGGTCCATTGAAATCAATAGGACTAACTGCATAGTAACAATCTATTCCAGTGGTTTTCAAACTTTTTTCATTTGCAGACCCCTACAAAAATTTCAAATGGAAATCTTTGGAAATCTTAGGCTGCAGACCCCCAGAGGTCCATGGACAACAGGTTGCAGAATCTGTCCCTTAGCACATTTGTGCTTGCTGTATATTTCCTTCGTCACCCTCCCCATCAGAAATCAACATTATAATATTATAATCAAATATATTTTCTCTTTAGTTTCCTCTCTGTGTGAAGTCAACAGTTGAGATCAATAATTTTGTTTTAAATTGTAAAGCAAATACTACCAGTTTGAAGGGATCTGTGATTTTTAAGCTTTTGGAGATTTCTCAATCCCTTCATTTTATTCTAAATTAATGGGATTTTTACTCACTGTGCACCTAAGTCTCCACTGCAATGCTTTTTCATAGCAAAACAATGTAGGGTGAATATATGGAAAGGTTTTTATGTTCATTTGTGGTGACGTTCACAAGGGGGCCTTAGGCATTTTGCAATGCACAGCATTTCAACACCTAACTTTTAGGTGCCTTGCTGCCTAGTGGAATTCACAACCCCAAGTTAGGGACCCAGGCTTCCTATACAATGCACACAGACAGCTAGGCACTGTCATGGGGTGCTCTACTCACACCTGGGTGGCACCTACTCTGGTGATTCTGAGGATTAGCTCTACCCAGTTCAGTGCCCTCTTTCTTCTCATTCCCATTGAAGGTCTCCTCCTGCTCATGGGGTCATGATACAGCTCATTCATGACTTGGCCCTCCAGCCACATCACACTGTGATTTCTCCTTCCAGGGGAGTCTTTCAAAGTCCTTCTGCACCAGCAGTGTCGGGCAGTCCTGATGCATACCACCCTGACTACATCATTCCTGCAATGACTCAGGCGGTCTTTCCCTTCATTGCCCCTAGCAATACCACTTAGCAGTGGATGGCAGGGGAACCCAGGCCTGCCCTCTACTCTGGGTTCCAGTCCAGGGCCCTACAGCAAGCTGTTAAGTTCTGCGGCTACATCTACTTTACTGCTCTTAACCCGGACTACTTCCTACCATGTGTCTCTAAGCTTTTCATTCTCCAGCCTTCCTAGTCAGATCCCTCTCTCTTAGGCCTATTAGATAAACCCTTCCTCTAGGTTCCTATACCTTTTCTCAGGGGTTCCTATCTTCCCTTCCTTCTACCTTAACTCAGGGATCGTGGGACCTCCTTGTCAACCTCCTCCTAGTGCTGGCCAAAGTAGCCATATATAAGACCATTGAGAGGAGGTTGGCTGAGGGGGTTTCCTGCAACTGTGGGGCCTATTTATGATCCTGCCTTCGCTCACATATCCAGCCAGAGTTCTTCTGGGCAGCATCCGCTGGCTCCCTTGACACCTTCGAGGAGCAGTGGGAGCTGTCCAGGGTTCTCTGCTTGGTGTCCCCTTCAGGTTCCCTTTCTTTGACCCTTTTACTTTCACACCTGCCCTTGCTACATTTTTGGTTGTCCCCTGTAATTATTTGAGTTCCTGGACCTTATGGATCCTCCCCTAAGGCTGGGGGAGGGTCCTTTAGCCTTGTGCCCGCTCACTTCCCGGAACCCAATAGGACCTTAACTCAGGGAAAGAGACTGCAAGCTTCCTCCCTGCTGCTGCCAGCCTCCTGGCTTTATAGAAGTCCCGCCTGTTCTCTCACAGGTGAGCTGCCTCCTAATTAGTGCCCTCCACATGGCCTAGTTCAACTCTGTCAGGGCCAGTGTGGAGAGCACACCCCATCACAGGCACCTAAGAAAGGGGTTCACAAAAGCCAGCATGCTGAGCACAGAGCTGCCTAAATTAGATAGTAGGAAATGCCAAGGAGACTAAGCCCCACGCTCTCCCAGAGGTAAACACCTCACTCCAGGCCCAAGAGAGATGCCTATCACTGTTTGGGATTCATAGCTGTGAATCCTCTCCTGGAGTTAAGTGCCTAAGCCAGGTCAGCCCTATTCTCACAAGGGAATGAAAACAAACCACCTTTTATACTCAAAAGCCCAGGTGTTGCAGTGCTTACCTGAGAGGTGAGAAACATGGGTTCAAGTTCCTACTCTAAATCAAGGATGTGAACTTGGATATCCTACCTCATAGTGGTGTGCCCTAACCTCAGGGCTATTGGGTACAGTCATACAATCACCTCCTCCTCCTTTCTTTTGTCCAAGTTAGGCAAGCTCTGAGCAGGTAGGCACAAAGCTTCCTAGAGATGCCTGGCACATACAAGGAGCCATGCTGTTACACACCTTTATGGGATGCATATTACCTCCTGCATACCCATCTAGCAATGCATGCTGAGGTGGCGCCATGGCCCCACCTCCTCCCTGCCCAGCTCTGCTCTCTTTATGGTGTTATTAGCCTCCACGGGAATAGGAAGGGACTCTCCTAAGCACTGCTGTTCCTGGCCTTTATGCAGGCATGGAGAGACTCCTTTCACCCTCTTGCCTCCATTGAAAACAAGGGTCAGTCACAATCTGATCCTGGTAACTAACAGGAGAATGAAGCTTTAGTGCTCACATATACAACGTCCTTTTTGTTCCAGGTGACTTGTTTTGGGCCAACCTTACATTCCTTAATGAGGGCCAGATTCTGCCTGCCCTTTATCCAGGTGTGAAATGTGTGCAGGGAACTTCCCCCCTTCCCTCCTCTTTGCTTGGCCTGCATAAAAGCCAGGCAGAATTACAGTCCCTGCACTGAGGGAAACACAGGGACTGCTCCTTACACACTCACCAAGGGAGACACAATGTCATTGTTCTCCTCCCTCTTATGCATCTGCCAGCAGAGCTGACTGGCCATGTGAGTGAAAGTAAGCTGTGCACCTGGGAGCTCCAGCAGGTTCTGCTTGCCTGAGGCAGAATGCCTCCCAATACTTCCCTTAGAGTTCTGTGTGCCAGATCAGGCCCTGCAGATAAGACAAGTAGGAAAATGCCAAGTTTGTGAATCCCTCCAGAGCTTAGGCATCAGGGGCGGCTCCAGGCACCAGCGCAGCAAGCGCGTGCCTGGGACGTCAAGCCGCTTGGGGCGTCCTGCCGGTTGCTGTGAGGGCAGCAGTCAGGCTGCATTTGGCGGTGTGCCTGCGGGAGGTCCGCCGGTCCCACGCTTTTGGCGGCAATTCGGCTGAAGGCGCGGCACCGGCGGACCTCCCGCAGACATGCCGCCGAATCTGCGTGACCAGTGGACCGCCCGCAGGCGTGACGCCGAAAGCCGCCTGACTGCCGTGCTTGGGGCGGCAAAAACCATAGAGCCGCCCGTGTTAGGCATGAGTCAGGCACCAAGCAGCTCAGTGGTGTCAGGACTTTAATGGTTGTGCACATGCCCACTGATGGAAATTTCGGCACATTGAGACTTTAGGTGCCTACAAGGTTAGGTGGCAGTTGAGTGGTGGTTTTCTGAATTCCAGTGGTGCCTACATGTTGGACTTAGACTTAAGTCCCCCTTGTGAATCTAGTCCTTGATGTTTCAACACATACTTCTGAAGATCAGATGACTTGAGAATCTATTTTAAACATTTTAACTGATACGTTCTTCACCATATGTGACTTTGTACTAAATATAGCACATTTATTATGTCTATAATTACATTATAGAATTATTTTTGAAGTTGGCCAACAAATTAGCACCCTGGAACCACTGTGGAAAACTACATTATTCAAATACAAAAGTGATCTTTAACGTAAATAGGCTAATAGTACTAATTGTATACGTGGAGATATTTGTTGTCTGCTTTGCTGTAGGGAGATTCAGATTGGTAAATATTTGATACATTTCTTTAGAAGTCCAATAAAAAGGTTAAACAATAAACAGACTGTCAGTCAAGCAACTTAAATGTTCACCCAAACTTCATCAGCAGTTAAAAACAGAATGTGAAGCTCAGTGTGTGCAAATAAAGTTAAAAGATGTATTTAAAGCCACATGCCTGCTAGTTATATAATGGTATACATTTTCAGTATGTCCTTGACCACATTTAATTGCTCTTAGCTATATCTAATAGCAGTTTAGGCAGAGCAATGATTTGAGGGAAGGTTTTTTTATTTTAAATTGCACCATCAAAATTGTTATGTAGACAATTCAAATTAAAAATATCCATGTCATTCCTATCCAAAATAGATGATACTGATCATTTTACTATAGAAAATGATTCCTCATTGATTTTGTTTGAAAGGAGCCTGTCAAGTTTTTAGTTTGATGACAATAGCCAAATTGTGATAGTACTGTTGAATTTAAATAAAATATTTCAAATTATTTTCAAAATTGTAGGTCTTTATTGCAATTACATTATGTAAACCTTTTTATTACATTCTGGAAGTGTTTTATCAATAAAGCAACTAATCACTATGATATAGACATGATGACGAATATAACTATGTTGACTGGTATTGTAACTGTATTGCATTAAATAATTTAGTGTTTTCAAATTAAGTACATTTAATTATCCAGCCATTAAAATACCAGTAAGCATTAGATTTGTTCTCATTACAAGGCCATAACTTTTTAAAATGACTGCTACTTCTATAGGCGAGATGAAAAAGTCAATACAGTATTGTAACACAATCTTTCTTTCCCTTCATTTATGGTAGCAAAGAAACAAACACAAAAAACCCTTAGCAGAAGTGTGAAAGTATATATTCTGGTTTCAAATATGTAACATCTAAGTGAATTCTTTCCTCTATTCTATTCGCTTAAAGTTTATTAAAGTGTTTCCTTTTCATTTGCACATGGTTTTTATAATACATCAATGTCTAGAGACAAAGGGTTTGAGTTCCCTCTTCATTACACTCATGCAGAGTGAGTGTAAAACTCATTGGCACAGGTGGTAAATGACTGCACAAGGGAGTAAGCAGTCCAGCTCCATCTTTCTCTAGTTTATCCTATCTGACTTCTTTTTTATATCTAGTAGTATCCAGTTCTCTGTTACACAACTTTCCAACAGGGACTTGTTATTTTTTTCCTAAATGATAATAAGTTGGCAATCCTTTTATTGAGTAGTCCCTTAATTGCTTGGTAGTGCCAGTGATTTCAGTGGGATTACTTGTGGAGTAAGGTGCTATTCAGTGTGAGAAAGCGTGGCAGAATCAGGCTCAAAATGAGGGCTCATTTGTGCCTTGTAGGCCCAGCACATCGCAAGGGTCAGGGTAGAGTCACACTGTTCTGGAGGGAGCACTGAGAGGCATTCTGCGTCAGGTAGGCACAAAGCTTCCTAGAGATGCCTGGCACATACAAGGAGCCATGCTGTTACACACCTTTATGGGATGCATATTACCTCCTGCATACCCATCTAGCAATGCATGCTGAGGTGGCGCCATGGCCCCACCTCCTCCCTGCCCAGCTCTGCTCTCTTTATGGTGTCATTAGCCTCCAGGGGAATAGGAAGGGACTCTCCTGAGCACCGCTGTTCCTGGCCTTTATGCAGGCATGGAGAGACTCCTTTCACCCTCTTGCCTCCATTGAAAACAAGGGTCAGTCACAATCTGATCCTGGTAACTAACAGGAGAATGAAGCTTTAGTGCTCACATATACAACGTCCTTTTTGTTCCAGGTGACTTGTTTTGGGCCAACCTTACATTCCTTAATGAGGGCCAGATTCTGCCTGCCCTTTATCCAGGTGTGAAATGTGTGCAGGGAACTTCCCCCCTTCCCTCCTCTTTGCTTGGCCTGCATAAAAGCCAGGCAGAATTACAGTCCCTGCACTGAGGGAAACACAGGGACTGCTCCTTACACACTCACCAAGGGAGACACAATGTCATTGTTCTCCTCCCTCTTATGCATCTGCCAGCAGAGCTGACTGGCCATGTGAGTGAAAGTAAGCTGTGCACCTGGGAGCTCCAGCAGGTTCTGCTTGCCTGAGGCAGAATGCCTCCCAATACTTCCCTTAGAGTTCTGTAGCTCTACACAGCCCCTTGCTAAGCACTGTGCCTACAAGGCAAAAATCAAACCTTGGGTAAAAAATACATGAGTGGCCCTGTAGATTTCCTTTTGCATCTTTCCCCCTTTTTAAAAGCCTAATCTTACTGCACTGTCCTGAATGGCCCACGAGTGACCTACTCTGAATGCCCAGCTTCCTGTCAGTAAAATGGTTTAGAGCATTCCTTATTGCTTATGGTTGAATAACCAAATATTGAATCTATTTTTCCTAATAGTCATTTACATTTTCAGTAGCTTTATAAGAAAATTCTCCATTCTAATTTCTGATTGTCTGCTGCCTGTTTGTAAGGTTATACATTATATCATTAAGACTATACTTTCAGAGAGATTTTCTTTTCAGCAATTAAAAAAAAAACCCTTTAAACAAATGGTCAAGTGATGTGTTCTTAGCCTACTGGTAAGTGTCAGCAGAATTTATTTCTCAGTTGATTTTGGTCCTTTCCCACTTGTGAACACATATTTCTCCTATATTTCATTCTGGAGCAAAGCTAGCATGGCGCTGATTAATTTACTTTCAGACATGGTATAGGATTCCCCTGCAGAATGCTAACAGAGAAATGCTCTGCTTAGCAGGCAGTTATTGTCTCATGCTCTGATCACAGGTCTGTGAGCCAGGAGTTCTGACCCCAGCTCCAATGCTAAATTATTTTGTGGACTTAAACTTTCAGTACCTTAGTTTTGCCATTTGAAAAATGAGCAGAACAACTGATACCTACCTATTTTATAAAACATGTTGAGACATTGGAGCTGCTATTACAGTTTGGGCAACCACTTGGCAGTAGCCATGTCAAGGAGAGTATGGGTCCCTCTTCTATTGTATTAAGGAGGTGGAGAAGCCCTGCTGTCTGGCCAGGATATCTGATATCTGAAATCTGAGGGTTTTGTGCCAGCCCTATGCACCATGCTTGAATTTGATTCATAAGTTTTGTCCAATCCTGAAGTTTTGCATAGATTCCTCTCACAGCAAGGTGTTGTGCTTGTGCATGCATATATTGCAGCTGATTTTACATGGCAGGTGGAAGGAGATCTTACTGTCCTAACATAATTTTTCATTACCATTGGCAGCAACACTGAGTGTAAATAACCTCAGCTGGTAAGACAAGTTTATATTACTTACCGTTTAAGCCAAAAGCTCCAGATAGCTACCTTCCTCTTTGAACCTTTTGTGATGACATGAACAGGAGCTGTTTTACCACCCTGCAGAAGTTTCAGCAGAGTAAACATGACTGAATTCTCAAAACATTATACATACACAGTGCCTGGTTCTCATTTTTATACTATAGCCCCCTTTACCCTGCCAGAAACATATAAAGAGGTGCTAGCATAAATAAGAATCAGGCACACAGGGATCTCAAGTTAAATTGCATTAGAAAAACAATTTTGAAGAAATCCAGAATTAGGGCTCAAAGTGTTGAAAGTGCTGAATCAAAGCAAATAACATTCAAGAGGCAATCTGGTGGCACTGCACCATACAGAAGCCAATGAGTTGGCCTACACAGGAGTGAGCTATGAGTATAATAACTTGGCAAGTAATTCTACAAATAACTTAGACTGTCCGAAGTTTAGGGAGGAAAAAGTCATCGGATTTATCCTATCTAACATAATCTAATTGCACTCTACTTGACTGGCATGTCCTTAAGAACATCGGGCCGTATTCTCAAGGGTCACAATTCATCCCTGTTCATAAGGCTGGCACAAGACCTATGCATGCATCACTTAAATACCACTTTGCCCTATTTTGAGGGCTTAAGTGGGACTTGAGGACAGTCCTTATGCTGGCCCTTCGTACAGCAGTGTGCTGGACTCATAATGCCCATGCAGACTTACTGCAGCATAAACTGCACTTCGATATAAGCAGTCCCAAATGGCAGTTGTTCTAAATGGACTTGTATCCTGCCCTCACCTCTCCCCACTCCCACACAACAATATTATGTATAGATTTCCTGGAGTGGTTATTGTGAAACATTGGTTTGAAGTATTTAATTAAGTAAGAGGAAATCAATTTTCTGCACGATATCTTTGAACGATAGCACAAATCCTGCAATAATTCCATTAAATGTTTTCTAAATTCATGTTAGCTCCAGTGAATTACAACAATAAACCATTTATCTACTTTAGTGTGACGAGACCAGGAATGTTCACATAGTTCCACAGACACCAAACACAAGGTGAAAAGCAACAGTCAAACCAAAATGTAGTTTTGATGAAAATCACCCATATCATGTTTTCCTAAAGCTCTCCAATTCTATACAGTACTTGAGGTTTGCACTGACATCTTTTTGTAAAAGGATCAAATTTTCAGGTAAATACTCCCAGGCCTGGAGTAGAGTAAAAACAAAACTAAAGTATGTATGTATAAATTTCAAAATGCATTTAATAAGGCAGAAGAAGCAGCAAGCATTATAAGGCTTTTCTCACTGAGCTGAAATGTCAGACTGCTTGCCTTCACTGCTACCTGACTAACTGCAGTTTGAAGCTGGCATGACAGTGTTTAGTTTAGTTTTGTTTCTTCAGGATGGTTTGTTGTAGCAGGATTTGGTACATCTGATAATGTGATGATTTTATCAATGTGCTAAGTGGACATATGGAAGCTGTTTTATCAATCTGGTGCTCCCAATAAAGATTAAAGGGCTAAATCCTCAACTGATGTGACTCAGTATAACTCCATGGCCTTAAATGGGGCTACAATGATTTATAACACCTAAGTACCTGGTCCATTTAGTTTTACAATTCCAAGCAATGTTTGCTACTTCCTGTGTCTAGTTATGTACAGGGGTTTGCTCATCTGGGTGGGAATTTTGCCAGCATATGGTCACAGCTTGCATTCATCTGGGGTAAAGAACACTAGAGAGACTGCACTTGGAGCCCATCAATATAATCTAACAGGTGACTAGAAGGGTCTTTTCTAAATGGTGATTGTGAAATAATTTTGGCCCTAAATTTAGTATTTTAGTTTAGAGAAAAAAAGCCAGCGTGTTTTTAACAAAACTTAATTTTAACAGTAATGCTTTCAAAAATTTAAAAAAAAATCAATGAGAGTATTGCTTAGAGTATCTTTGCAACCCAAATTTTGCATGATTGTGCTAATGCATGAGAACCAGAAATTGAAACTGACTATCCTGATTCCATCGTCCAAGACAAATGGAGTGCACAAAATTAGCAGCACAAATCATTTCATCTGAGGAATTATGAATCATATTAGATATATAAACTATGTCTTTTCATTATGCAAAACTACGCCTCTTCCTATCCACTGTTGGCACTAGGCTAGATCCTGAACCCCTGCTCTGGCTGATTTGTACTGGTGTGAAAAGCCAATTTAACAAATTAGCTGGGGATTCCCCTGACATAGGGGCATCCCTGGGTTGTGTAGAACTGACACAAATAGCTCCTACACCACCTGGCATGGGAGCATATTAGAGGTGTGACGATAAGAGTGTGTGGCTGAATGCTGCTGTGCTCCTGGGATCCCCAGCTGGTACAACATCACTCAGGGACCATAGCCAGCCTGAGGCTGCTCTGGATTATTTTAAGGGCTGGAACAGCGTAAACCCAGATGTGGGACCAGACAGCTGCAAGCAGCACCTTCGAGGTCTCCACCTCAGGTGTGCCCAGCCCCAGGGCATATTGGAATCTGGACAGCTGAGAATCTGGGCTGCTGTGTATACAGCCTGTCTGGAAATTGAGCCTAGGACAAGAAATTGAACCTCGGTCTCCCACATGGGAGGGCACAATGTTACTAACAGGCCACTGGGCCAGCCAAATACATGGTTTAAAGCGTATTAATATTAATATAGAATGTGCACTATTTAATATGGTAACTTAATAGTTAAGTACATTTACATAGGCTAAAAGGACAAGACATGGTTTAAAAGGGAACTTTTATCTAAGATATGTTTAAAAAAGGAAATTTAAGTACCAGAGACATCATATATGAATACTTAGCTCAGCTAGAATATTTTATTTTCAAAGTACTATACCAACATTAAATTATTCTTCACAACCCCCTGCAAAGTAGGTGTTATTTTTATTTTACAGATGGAGAAACTGAGACAGAGAGAAGATAGATCAAAATTTTCAAAGCACCCATTCATTTTGGGTGCCTCAACTTTTGGGCACCCAACTTGAGAGTTGGAGTTCTGGAAGCTCAGCACCTCTGAAAATCAGGCCCCAAGCTGTCTCAAATTGGGCATTTAAAACTCAGAGCCCATTTTTGAAAATCAGGACCTAGGGTCCTGTAATAGCTGATCCTGTGCCACTGGAGTTAGTGGATGCAGGCTCAGGGTCAAAGTGAATAGTGCCAGTGCTGGGATCAGAACTCAAGGGTTCCTGATTGCTATCCCCATGCTCCCTTCTAGACCATGATGCCTTTCTAAGGAGGGTGTGCTCACTTACTAACTAGTCACATGTGCCACATGTTTAACAATATATCTAACAACTGTTTTAACAATATCAATGATATTGTTTAAAAATAGCAGTCTCTTTGATCCTGAAGAAAATTCAAAGGAGTTTAAGAGTTTATTGGCATGATACTTGATTATTCCCTTTTTACTTTGCTACTCTGAAATTATCCTTGATGTTACTCCACTGAAATCAGTGTTCCAAACTCATCCCTGGTGAAACTCCATTGATTTCCAAATACTGGTGTCCCCTCATAAATCCGACCATTTCAGAATATTAGGTGCCAACATTCTGTTCCTCCTTTTCTGCCATTTTCTTTGGTGAACACCCCCAGAAATGAATGAGCTCTTGTGCTCATTATGCACTTTAATAGCTCTCTGGCTGTTGAACTCACATAATGTGGCTCCAGCCAATAAATTTTCTATTACTAGGCAACCTTACTGTATATTAGTTACTGCGTGTATATCAGCAATGAAGGGATCATAATTACTATGCTTATCACCTGGTCTAGTTACTGCTGGATCATAAACCCAAACCCTGAGTGGAACTCTGTATATTTTGTTCCTATGGAGTCCAAATCAATCTCCATTCTCTATCTCCTATATTTGCTTTGCTGTTTCATTCTCCTGAAATTTTCTCTCTTGTCTGCTTCTGTTACAGTTTCTCTAATACTCCCCAATTATTTGCCTCTCACAGGCACAATAATTCCTCCAGCTTCTGCTGTCTCCTCAATTTGCCAGGCTGCTTTCTACTGCTGATTTGTCTGCTTGATTAAATTTTTTATATTTGTTTGAGGACACATGTAATCTTTCAAGTTGATAAGCACCAAAGAAATAGGAGCAGAAAAATAGTCTTGCATTTTCTTTCTATAACTAATTCCCCCTTTGTCTCTTTTCAACCTTCTTCCTGATTCGGATCCTTGTTTCTTTGTCCAACTTGGGAACTTCTCCCTTCTTTCACCTCCCCCACCATCTGTCACAGATCATTTGGATGTCAGCATTTCTTCTCTCTTTTATTGAAGGGCCATCTTTGCAAACATGTTTTCTTGCCTTTATGGAATCTTCAATTGAACATTCAAGGAAGAGGAACAGAACTGTACAAAAGATCTATCACCAACTAATATCATGTAGCAGTTTCTTGTTATGACATTCTACAGCAGGGGTAGGCAACCTATGGCACGCGTGCCGAAGGCGGCACGCGAGCTGATTTTCAGTGGCACTCACACTGCCTGGGTCCTGGCCACCGTTCTGGGGGGCTCTGCATTTTAATTTAATTTTAAATGAAGCTTCTTAAACATTTTAAAAATCTTTACATACAACAATAGTTTAGTTATATATTATAAACTTATAGAAAGAGACCTTCTAAAACGTTAAAATGTATGACTGGCACGCGAAACCTTAAATTAGAGTGAATAAATGAAGACTCGGCACACCACTTCGGAAAGGTTGCTGACCCCTGTTCTACAGTGACATAGAGTGGCATTAGTAAAAGCACTCAGCATTGACCTCACTCTGCTGCTATTGTACTCATTGGGAATTTAACCATTGACCTTGATGGTAACAGATGTATCCCATGCCTGTGCCTATGCAGAAGCCTGAATCTCCAGTGTTTCATACAACCCTCGTCTAGACTTTGAAAATTCCCATTCTGACAACAGGTATCAGCAACAAGTACAGCATTATTACTGTTTCTGTACCACTGTAGATTCATTATCAGCAAAAGGTAATATTCAAGGCTTAGGCCTGGTCTATACTTGGGATTCAACCATTGGAAGCCAACAACTAGTGAGGCTGCATCATTGCAAACCCCAGGCATAGACAAGGAGACATGTGATTTGTATAAATTGAGCTTAACCCTGCTTGAAACTGGGGTTTTCCTTGTCTACACTTGGGCTTTGCACCAGAACTACTATGCTGGTTGCTGGCCACTAATGGCTGATTCAGGGTGTAGTGAGGCCTTATTGGAAAGCCTCCAACCAGAGGGGGAGGGAACACCCCCTGTGACCAGGTGGGCAGAGCCAGACCAGACTCGCCCTTCATGCCAGAATTGGGAAGGTTGGACAGGAAGTATAAAAGGTGGAGCTTTCAGCTCAACTGGGGCTGAGACAGTGAGGGACACAGATGCATCCTGTTTGCTGCACGCTGCTGACTTCACTGCTGAACCAAGGGGTGCCCTCCTCCTGGAGAAGCCTATGTCTGCAGGGGAGCTGCCAGGACTGCCGTTGCCTACCTACCTACCCAACCCGAGGAGGCTGAGGACACCCACAGAGCTGAGGTACCAAATGCAGGAGTAGTAGGAAGTAGCCCAGAAACAGCCAACTCCAGTCTGGCTGCATTGCTGCCTGAATTCAGGTCAGCATGTAGTGGCTGGATTCCCCACTGACCCAGTGGCAGAGTCTGCCACTGTTATGGCCCTGGACTGGGACCTGGTGGAGTAGGGTGGGCCTGGTTCCTGCTGTCCCCCCCTGCTGCCAATCCCACCCATGGGGTACCAGCTTCCCCACCATAGGCCAAAGGCTGCATTTGTCTGTCATCTGCCAGAACTAGAATGACAGACTGTGTGGTGCTCTTCCCTGTCTGAAGGCCTGAGCTTATAGACTGCTTACCAGCTCTGCCCTGCCTGGGGGCCATAGACTAGTGGTAGCCAAACCATGGCTTCTGAGCCACATTTGGCTCTTTTACAGTTAAAATGAGGCTCCCAGACCCCTCCCCCCATCTCCATTCTTTGCCTACCAGGCGGGGAGGGAGCTCAGGGCTTCTGTCCTGCGGTGGGGTAGTGGGGCTAGGGACTTCTGCCAGATACAACTGGTGCCTGCTGAGCTTGGGGGTGCAGAAAGTAAAGGTTCCTCCCCCCAAGAGCTTGAGTCACACATCCCCAGGCATACCCCCCTCTTTCCTTCAATGGCCCCTCCCTTCAGCTCCCAGGTATTAGCTCTGCATGGAGAGGCAGTGGCAAACAGCTGGGAACTGCAGGGAAGGGCTTCTACTTTAGTTCCTTGGAGAGAGGGAGCAGCAAAAGCAGTGGCTCTCCCTACAGCAATCAGCTCTTTGCTGCTGCCTCTACCCAAGGTGCAGCTCCCAGCTTGCTAGCTCCAACAGCTGCTGTGCAGGGAGTGGGGCCTGGTGGCACTACGTGATTGAGTGGGGCCAGCAAGCCCTGGCAAAAATCTGGGGGCATGTGACCCCACATGTCCCCCTCACACATTGCCTCTGGCTTCTGCCCAGTGGGGAGCGGTGTCTCAGAGCTTCATCCCCGCAGGAGGCACCTGCTGGGACTTCATTGAATCATAGAAGATTAGGGTTGGAAGAGACCTCAGGAGGTCATCTAGTCCAACCCTCTGCTCAAAGCAGGACCAACACCAACTAAATCATCCCAGCCAGGGCTTTGTCAAGCTGGACCTTAAAAACCTCTAAGGATGGAGATTCCACCACCTCCCTAGGGCTTCACCACCCTCCTAGTGAAATAGTTTTTCCTAATACCAACCTAGACCTCCCCACTGCAACTTGAGACGATTGCTCCTTGTCCTGTCATCTGCCACCACTGAGCACAGCCAAGCTCCATCCTCCTGGGAACACCCCTTCAGGTAGTTGAAGGCTGCTATCAAATCCCCCCTCACTCTTCTCTTATGCAGACTAAATAAAATCAGTTCCTTCAGCCTCTCCTCATAAGTCATGTGCCCCAGCACCCTAATCATTTTCATTGCCCTCTGCTGGACTGTCTCCAGTTTGTCCACATCCTTTCTGTAGTGGGGGGCCCAAAACTGGATGCAATACTCCAGATGTGGCCTCACCAGTGCCAAATAGAGGGGAATAATCTGCTGGCAATGCTCCTACTAATGCAGCCCAATATGCTGTTAGCCTTCTTGGCAACAAGAGCACAATGCTGACTCATATCCAGCTTCTCATCCACTGTAATCCCCAGGTCCTTTTCTGCAGAACTGCCGTTTAGCCAGTCAGTCCCCAGCCTGTAGCAGTGCATGAGATTCTTCCATCCTAAGTGCAGGACTCTGAATTTGTCCTTGTTGAATCTCATCAGATTTCTTTTGGCCCAATCTTCCCTGACCTTATTGTTGCTAACATACCTGTAGAAATCCTTCTTGTTACCCTTCACATCCCTTGCTAGTTGCAACTCCAATTGTGCTTTGGCCTTCCTGATTACACCCCTGCATGCTCGAACAATATTTTTATACTCCTCCCTAGTCATCCGTCCAAATTTCCACTTCTTGTAAGCTTCCTTTTTGTGTTTAAGCTCGCCGAAGATTTCTCTGTTAAGCCAAGCTGATCGCCTGCCATATTTGCTATTCTTTCTGCACGTCGGGATGGTTTGTTCCTGTGCCCTCAATAAGGCTTCTTTAAACTACAGCCAGCTCTCCTGGGCTTCTTTCCCCCCCCCCATATTAGCCTCCCAGGGGATCCTGCTCATCAGTTCTCTGAGGGAGTCAAAGTCTGCTTTTCTGAAGTCCAGGGTCCATATTCTGCTGCTCTGCTTTCTTTCTTTTGTCAGGATCCTGAACTCGATCATCTCATGGTCACTGCTACCCAGGTTGCCACCCACTTCTACTTCCTCTACCAATTTTTCCCTGTTTGTGAGCAGCAGGTCAAGAGGAGCACGGCCCCTAGTTGGTTCCTCCAGCACTTGCACCAGAAAGTTGTCTCCAAAAACTTCTTGGATTGTCTGTGCACTGCTGTATTGCTCTCCCAGCAGATGTCAGGGGATTGAAGTCCCCCATGATAACCAGGGCCTGTGATCTGGAAACTTACGTTAGTTGTCCGAAGAAAGCCTTATTTACCTCATCCTCCTGGTCTGGTGGTCTATAGCTGGGGATTGGTCCTGCTTTGAGCAGAGGGTTGGACTAGATGACCTCCTGAGGTCCCTTCCAACCCTGATATTCTATGATAGCAGGCGCCCACCACAACTCTCGCCTCTAAACTTAACACAAAGACTCAACAGGCTTTTCTCCAGTTTCATACTGGAGCTCTGAGCAATGATACTGCTCTCTTACATACAGTGCAACTGCTGCACCTTTTCTCCCCTGCCTGTCCTTCCTGAACAGTTTATACCCATCCATGACAGTGCTCCAGTCATGTAAGTTATCCCGCCAAGTCTCTGTTATTCCAATCACATCATAGTTCCTTGACTGTGCCAGGACTTCCAATTCTTCCTGGTTGTTTCCCAGGATTCTTGCATAAGATAACTAGCCGATTGCCCTGCTTTCTCAGTATGAATCAGGAGGCCTCCCCTGTTGCACCCTCCTCCTTGTGTTTCCTCCTGGTATCTTCAGCCCCATGGGGTGTGCATGCCAGGGCTCAGGGCTTCAGCAAGAGTGGGGGGCTGAGGCCCCCCTCCCTGCAGGGCTGAAGCCCTAAAACCCAGCAGGCTCCTCCCATGGGGCTGAAGCCTTGAGACGCTCCTCCGTGCAGAGCCGAAGCCCTAGCAGGGGTGTTCCGGCTCTCAAACTTCTGAAGATTGTCACATATGGCTCGGAGGGTCAGTAAGTTTGGCCACTTACTTGTTGGGGTTTCCACCCCATTAGGACAGTCGGGATACTAACACCTGGTCTGCTAATTCCCCTGATACTAGGCAGTGATCCCGGCAACGTAGTGAGGTGGTGTGACCTCTCTCCGACCTAGAGGGGGAGGGATCACTGCAACACCGCTACATAGGGCTAATCCCAAGTATAGATAAGGCCTTATCCAAAGCTCCAGACTCCAGTAGATCTTAGATTTAAAAATTGTGTTCAATGTTCATATTGTTTAAAACCTTTTCTGACTATGAAGTGTTGTAAACTAAAGGACAAGTGCATAACAACCCCCCCCCCCATACTTATGAAAAATACAAACAAACCTATTAAAATCCTTTAATTTTATATATTGGTTTGATATAATTAATCCCATGATGAAAAGCTATTACTCGCTGGTTTTCATATTGTTTCAATTAATCAGAATGTAGAATCATCCAGATAATTGATTTTACCTAACCCTTTACAACTGGTTGGAATATGAACGCATCACCAAATTGTTTTTAAGTTCGGGATGAAATGTTTGAAAGTGCTCATCATTGACCTACCGCTGCTCGCACTGAAGTCAATAGAGAAGCTAATGCTGAGTGCTTTAGAAACTCCCACCCTACATATTTTACTGGTATATTAGGTGCATAACACCATGAACTGCTATTAAAATTATCCATTAATTATGGATAATAATTATCCATTAATTATGGATCTGATATTGCAAACACTTACTAATGCACATAGCACTTATTGCCATGTGTTGTCTCATTAACTTCAGTGGGACAGCATTACATGCAGCTGTAAATGCTTGCAGGTTAAGCCTGATATTTGTAATATCTAACGTGCAATCAGGAAAAATAGAACAAAATGAAATCCATCTGCACTAAAATATACATGAAGGGCACTGTCCACCAAATAAAAGATGTGGAGTAGAATAACAGACAACAAAATGCAGTATGTCAACCTGGGTATCTATAAAGGTCATGTACTGCTATTGCTCATGTTTAAAGGGCCACAGTCTGGTCTCCTTACTCATGGATCAAATGAACAGTAATAATATCTTGACAACAAATCTAGCTTTGAAGTGATTCTTCTAATGAACATCAAACCTTCCTAAACTTGTGGCGAGTTGCATTATTCATCACAGCACCTTTTCCACACTTACAAAATCCTGAAGTCCCCTCTCAATGCGAATTTGTCTGAGTAAAAACTGAGTTAAGAACTTCCAGGTTCATCCAAGCACAATATGACAACTGGATAGAATCCATCCAATTACTAAGTTGAAACAGCCATTAAATATTCAATCATCTCTCTACGTGGGCTGAGAGCATTATAGGAGCAACGTGCTCAGCACTTAAGGGGGAAGAAGAAAGGAAGAGCGCCTCCGGCTAGTCAACAGCAGCCACTCTGGCTGTTTAAGGAGCAGTGTGGATAGGATTCAAAGTAAATCCCATTTTAGTCCCACTGAGCTGGGTCTTGACTGCAATATAAAAACCTTAAGTGAAGGAGTTTTAAAATGGAGAAAAATGAGTTCATCAGGCTTTGGTTGTGAACCAGAGGGTAACCCCAAGGAAAAATTATCTAGGAACTTATTTCTGATTTCAGCAATATCTTCTGGAAATAGAGAGCTCCATAAAACAGGATCATCTGTGCTGAAGCAGGGAAATAAAAATCCTGCCAGGGAGATATTTCCAAACAGAGAACTAGTCATTTTAATTAGGGTGACCATATGTCCCGTTTTGGCTCAGACAGTCCCTTTTTTAAGCCCTGTCCCGGCCATCCAAACTTTTGTGGCAAGAGTGGCCATTTGTCCTGTTTGCTCTTGCCAACTCAGTTTGTCAAAAAAGTGGGGTGCAGAGGAACGTGCTGGGGGTGGGGTGCGGGGGAGAATCAATGCCAGCCTCACTCAGAGAGTGGAGGCAGGGCTCGGACAGGGGACAGGCAGGGCTTGGGTGAGCAGCAACACCAGCCCCAGCCCGCACAGGGGCAGGCAGGGCTCGAGCAATCAGCGATGGCAGCCCCAGCCCTGCGTGGGGGGCAGGCAGGGCTCGGGTGAGCAGCAACACCAGCCCCAGCCCTGCGTGGGGGGTAGGCAAGGCTCGAGCAATCAGCGATGGCAGCCCCAGTCCTGCGTGGGGGGGCAGGCAGTGCTCGGGTGAGCAGCTCAGGCCAGCCCTGCATGGGGGAGGGGGTGGGGACTCTGTCTAGCCCTGCATGGGGAGTGGGGAGGGTGCTTGGGCTAGCCCCACATGGTGTCCCGTTTTCCCTTTGGGAAATATGGTCATTCTAATTTATAACACCGTGTCATTCCGGCAACTCCTAATCTGTCCTGTTCCCCCACCTGGAATTCCTCCCTTTGGATATCTGACACCCTCCCTTTCACTGCTTATGCTACGTAACAAGACAATTGCTGACAATACAAATTCTTTATCTTTAACAAGACACAAAAACAAAACAAAAGATTAAGGGCCAACTTGTGGCCTGCCTAGTGGGGCATGAGGGAGCTCCACAGTGCACTGCACTGACTACCTGCCTGGCAGTAGCACTGTGGGATGGGAGTAAATTCCTCAGAGCAGCTATGATCCCCCACTTTCTGTTGGTAGGCAGGAGGAGGCTGAATTGGGTAGAGACAAGCTGGAGCTTTGGCTCTGCCACCTAAGTATACCAGATAGAGAACAACTCCTGGTCTAGACCCAGTAGAGTTTACTTCTGCTTTGAAACAGCAGGGGAACAGGGGGGTGACTGGGGATCAGTCTCCCTTCTGAGCTGTTCCCTGGGGCAGCACAAGGACACGCTTCCCATTACTCTGAGCAGAAAGCATAGTCACAATCTAGTCCTTTTCAAAAGAAAAAGTGGGGTCAAAACCAATTCAGTTTCATTTGCTCTCACATAAAAAGCATGAACACCACAAACGTCATATGTTTTCTGTGCATGACCCTGAACTGGACCAGGTTCACTTGAAAGGTTCCTGAATTATGGCCAACCCTTCACCAAGCACAGTCTGAGGTCAAGGGCCCTGATCCAGCTCCCATTCTATTGGCTTTAAGGGGAGCTAAAGCAGGCATTTCACTAGAGCTAATAACAAAATAAAACACGCTACTAAAACTTGGACATTTTCAAACTCTGTTTCACTCCATGGGATTTCAAAATGGAATTAATTCTTTTTGAAAATTTGTTTGGAATTTTGTACTGAGGGTTTTTGTTTCTTTTCCCATCAAAATTGATTTTTTTTATTTCCAAGTCTAAGATTTTGATTTTTTTTTTGAGAAATCTCACAATGTGATTAAGCTGGTCCATCCACATTGGCAATAGAAAAGGCCTAGAACTGAACATAGTAAATGAGAACCAGAAAAAAAAAAATTTCATGGAAAATCAGTGTTTTTGCAAAAGTGGAAGCTTTTGAAAAAAAATGGCCAAATTTTGTGGAGGAACAAACATTGTCAAAGATGTTTAACAAGCTCTGTATTTCACACAGCTATGATAACAACATGATATACTGAGTCTGCAGCTCTCTAATAACGGTCTTCATATTTTCATGATTTTAAAGTATTTGAAAGCATTTCATTTTCTTTGGGGTTCTGATTCCTGATCCTGCTTCTTAGTAAACATTCTTAAGAAATGTAAATTGCTTTTGCAGGTTCCTGATACTTTTAGCTGATTTACAAGAATTTTCAGTGTCTTAAGGGATTCTTTCAATCAAAAACAGATTTAAAACTTATTTTTATTAAAATAGCAGCAGTGGGATAAAAGTACATGTAGAAAACATTGCATTTTGATCCTCCTACCAGTGTGTTAAAGTAATGGCATGGTATAAAAGTAGCCATATTTAACAATGCTGAAAAATTGATAAATTCACCAGCATCAGCCCACAAATATTCAACTCTATGAACAACAGTAAGCCTAGAATTATTTGTCAAGCAATATATTCCTTATTTATTTTGAACAGAACATTTGTCAGTGTTTTTGCCAGGGGAATTTGTACAGATATTTACAACAGAAAAATAAGAAGGATGGTCTTGTGGCTAAGGCATTGGTCTAACACTCAGGAAATCTGGGTTTCCTATGCTGCTTTATCATAGACTTCCTGAATGATCTTGGGCAAGTCAGTGTGTGCCTCAGTTTTCCACCTATAAAATGGAGATAATAGTATTTCTCTACCTCACCGGGGTGTTGTGAGATTCCCAGACACTCTGGTGTTGGGAAATTTGTAAGTACCTTGATAGATTTAGTCTTCTAATCATTTGAATGGTCATGGAAGGAAGGAAAGTAACTCTGGTCATTTCCCCTCTATATTTCCTCTGGTAAATATGGTCATTTCCCCTTTATATCTGAGAGCCACAGAAAAGATAGGGTTAGCAATTTTTCTGGTGGTATCAAGAGTTGCTGCAGCAACAGGGATTTTTGATCATCACTCCCAGTAAAGTTGTAATTTTTTTTTTTTTAAATCTCAATTTCCCTGCCATCAAGCTGCTGGGTTTAAAGAAAGGGAATGTGAGCTAGTTCTTGGTGGTGGTCTCACACACAGACAGCTGCTACCTGTGTCACTGGAACAATAGTAACAGTGCATCTCCAAGAGCTCTCTTATGGAGGGACAGAGATGATATGCCTGGCAGGACCACAATGCTAACACAGAGCTAGAAAGACAGGCTTTCCATGGTAATATATAGAAAATTTCTTCAGTGCCTAGGGACCAAGCATGAAGCAGAATTTCCAGAAGCGATGGCACTGGGCAACAAGCATTTGATTGCAAAGTTATAGCACTTCCCTTGGCAGCAAATGAAATGGGTTTTAGGTTGACTGGCATTCAAAAGGATAGGCTTACACAACTGATGACAGATGTATTAAAAGTGTAATATAATAAATATTACCCAATACTGACTATACCCTCCTTTTGTTCAAACCTTTGGAAATACACAAAATGACACAAAAGAAATATTCCTAGCAATGGACAGTTGTTTGACAGGTTTCTAGCATGTTGCTTGCATCTAAATACTTTTAATTTGGATGGTGTTCAATAGACCAAAGAGATATGAAAGCCATGAGAATATAACAAAATATGGATGATACACTCCTGTCACTTTGTTCCTTTTCTCTGCCATTTCAAATGCATCCCTTCTTTGCAAAGTTTTGATCCACTTTGGCACCTGAAATATAATCAATAATTTCATTAGACAAAGAAAACGTGAAAGAATGTTTGAAGCACCCAATCTGAGATGACAGGGCACAAGTTATATTTTGAAAGGTGTTACTTAAAACACAATTTTCTTCATATGGAAAATGTCATTGTCCAAAGTGTTTGGAGAAAGGCAAGTAGTAGAAACAGCTAGACTAGCAACAATAGCACTCAGAGAAATCAAGATCCCCAGGGAAAGAAGCTCAATTACATCAACTACATCAAGGGGTTAGGAAACTCAGAGAAGGTGGCAGTCTGGTTTTACTCATATACAGTATCTCTCTCGGGCTAAAGGGAAATGGCCAGGCTTTGGCGGTCCAGGGAATAACCTTAGTTGTATGCTGGTGTAAATGAAAACAGAATCCAATCCTGATTTGCTGTATATATGTATGTTTTTTGCTATTGTTTTAGTTATTTGGGATTCGGTAAATATTCAGCCATTATCATTTCAAGACTATGTGCTCATTTGTTCTGTATGATCCAGTTGAACTTAGCCATGATCATTTTGGAAGAAGATCATAGAAGATTAGGGTTGGAAGAGACCTTAGAAGGCCATCTAGTCCAACCCCCTGCTCAAAGCAGGACCAACCTCAACTAAATCATCCCAGCCAGGGCTTTGTCATTCCAAGGTATTCCAACTGTGTAAAGTTACAGGCTGCCAAATCTTAAAGCTGAAACTTTGCACTCACGGACAGCAAGAAGTGGTGATTTAAAATTCAGAAGTGTAACAAGCCAAGTGAGATGGACTGCTTCTGCACAGAATATAGAATGTGAATAGTAGTCTTGTGACAGCACTGATTGCTTTTAAAGTAGAATTTTTAAGACCATCACCTTCTAATGTGGGAAAGTGTATTAAAGTGTTTGACTGAATTATGTCCTTGAGAAAAACAGCTATTGAGTTTGTGGGGTATCTTTTTCAATACTAATGTTGTAAGGGTTTTAAAGACTTAGGGACAGATTGTTAGGACCAGATGTTTGGCACCCAGCACAGCTCAGAAGGTGAGGAAGGAACACAAAAATAGCTTAGAATAGGACTCTCTGATCCTCAGACTGGTAGGCTAGTTCAGTCCAGAGAAGCAATTTATAGCATACTTTAAGGCTGCTCTAAATTGTACTGGCTGGAACAGCCTCCACATGGCTGGTCTGGTGGAAGAGCACTCTGGCCATGCCATCTTTTCTTGGTGGTGATGTCAGGCAAGATTGTATAGAATTAGCTATGATGGCTCTGCACCACCTGGGGATTCCTCCATAGTTAGGGAATCCCCACCTGTCAGTTAAAGTGGCTTTATGGCTTCTTTGTGCCGTCAGCACTGCAAAGCAGACTCAGAGGAAGATCCTGGTCCTTAGTGGCCAGTGCATTCACATAACAGATATATATTCACTGAACTCTCTTATTTATCAGTATATTAAGGACTCCATAGTAGTCCTATCCAGCCTAAAAATTACATATGGAGGAAAGATTGTACAATGATGAGTGCATTTACTCCTGATTTACACTGGTGTAACTGAGGTTAGGAACTGGCCCTCAGAGTTTAACAGAAACAGGATTACATTGCTAATAAAGGCAATAAAACTTGACATTGCAGAAGCAGCTTTAATTATAACCTCTATATCAGTAAAGACATTCAGAGCAGCTTCTGTCACTCTCTAGAACTTCCCCTTCCTTTTCCATTTTACAATTATACTCTACAGACTTTTTTAAAACTTGTGGGTTGTGGCTTTCCCTTTGTTTATGCAATTTGAATCTAATCTCTTTGACTGACAAGGCAATAGCCTGATTCTCCACCAATTCTCATGGTCTCATCATTGGAAATTGTGCCCTGGTCTAGTGGTGCAAAGCTGCCAGAAAAGCAGCCAACTAACCCACTCAGGGCTCTTCCTGCATGGGAGAATTTTCAGATGGGATAGCAACTTCTATGCACCTCCATACCAAGGGCATGGCAGAGGGAAAGAGGCATTGTCAAGCAATGTTCATCAGCTAGAACAGCTCCTCCCTTGGAGATATAGGCAGCTGGGGGCAAGTTACAATACTCCTTATGCTGCTGTAATTTAAGCAGAGGACTAGCCCAGTGGGAAGCATAATCAGGGAAGCATAAAGGTGACTGTTTTCAATTGCTTATAACTTTGGCAAATTTTAACCTTTTGGGCTGAAATTTTCCATGCCAGATGTCTGCCGCAGGCTGACATTTTCCAGAAAAATTGCAGCCAAAACAATTCAGCTATTTCTTCAAAGAAGGCTAGTGAAAAATACATTAATTTGTCCATGTTAAATTCTGGAGACCTTTTTTTGAACAGATCTCGCACCCCCATCCTCTGGAGCAGTGACTTAAAATTTGGCAGGGGTTGGCCCTTGTGCCAGAAATGTGCCTTGTCATCCCCATGAAAATCTACCCAAATTTGGCCAAGTTCTAAGCTATAGAAAAATCTCAGTTGACACATGCTCAGGAATTTAACAGCTAAAATCTCCATAGATTCAGTCCTTACTGAGCATCCCCTCAAAGTTCCTAGGTATGACTGAACCGTGTGCACACTATCCCCTCTGAGTGACTGAACATGATCCACCTCAGGGCAGCTGCTCCAGACTGTGGTGAGCTGGGCTGTGCTCAGGCACAGTAACTGAGCGCAGAGAGCCTGTCCTCTTAGTGACCTGTTTGCAGGCTCCCAAGCAGAAAAAATAGTATGTGTTCATGTAAAGACTGTATGATAACACATAAGCACAGAGAGGCTGAATTAAGGTTGCACAGGCAATCTTAATTCTGGCATTTCCTAACTTTCAGTGCTTCACTTTGGAACCTAAATAATCTTTTAATGTAGTTTTGTTTGTACTTGACTCTGTAGACACCTTTGGGAATTTTTAGCTAAAAGATGTTATTTAAATACAAGATATCATCACCAAGGCTCTAATCCTATAATGTGGTCTGTGCAGGTGTAGTCTACTAGTGAGTGTGTGTTATAGATCCCCCCTCTGTGCTTGATTCAGAGGATGCATGTCTGTTACAGCCCTAGCTATACAGCCTGGCTCTTTAGTTCAAACTGTAACAGGTCTTGCTGTTAGCTCTGGAGGTCACTTGTTAACTCCTTGGTGTTGGCCCCTCACACAGTCATGGCTTGTCCAGGATTTTGAGCTGTTGTGGGACATCGATGCTCAGGAAATGCTTCCTTTATCCAGAGGAAGGAGGTAACTTCAGGGCCATATTTAGGGGCAGGTGACCTTAGAGACTGCCTGGGGTGCTGGGCTCGGGGTGCTGATTTTTGTTGTTAGCAACAAAAGGAAAATGGAATGTTTGAAGTAAAATGTTTCAGGTATTCCATACGTGGATTCATTTTTCACTAACCTCCTAGATCCTAGCATGCAAATGTATTGTCTTGCATGACGGATAAATAATGCATGCAAATTGTGCATCAAAGTCATGAAATGAGCTACACATGCAATACAAAATAAAGGTATTAAAAAGTTTAACAAATGGAGGGGGGCACCAAAGATGCTCCTTGCCTGGGGCACCATTTAGTCTAGGGCTGGTCCTGGGTAACCTAATAGTCAGTGTGTGTTACGTGTTCTCCTCTGTACCAGATCCAGAGGGGATACAAGTCTATAATAACTACCTATTCAGTTCAAGCTGTAGAGAATTACGCTTTTAGCTCTAGAGGTGCCTGGATCAATCCGGGTGTCAGCCAAGTGTCAACCTACAACCAGGCTGAGCCTCACTGGCTCCTTGGAGGATCTGGGCCAATTTGTATGTATGTATGTATTGGCATAAAACTGACAAGGTACCACATGTCCCATGAGGTACAGGGTTTGATGAATGCCAAGTAAATGCTTTGCTTATATGTTTCTGGAGTAAAAGTGAGCATACTGTAAATACACAAAGCAATTCTTGTTTGCTTTTATACTTTGAATAAATTTTCAAAATGTTTTATTCACTGGATGGATTAGAACAGGGGTCGGCAACCTACAGCACGCGTGCCAAAGGTGGCACGCAAGCCGATTTTTTGATGGCACGCGGCAGCAGGCTGAGCCGCTCAGCCCACCGCTGCTCTGGGGTTTCTGCCGCTGGCTCCTTCCGGTTGGAGTTCCAACGCAGGCCCCCTGCCAGACAAGGTCCAGACCTCCGGCCCTGCTCAGCCCTACCAGCCGCCAGCTCCACTCACCTCAGCTGCCAATCTGGGGTTCCAGCCGCTGACCTCCTGCCAGCCGGTTAACAACTGATCATTCAGAAGCCTGTGTTCAGCTTAAAGTATCCAAATACGTGCCAGACATTGGAAAA
Source organism: Platysternon megacephalum (assembly GCA_003942145.1). NCBI lineage: Eukaryota > Metazoa > Chordata > Testudines > Platysternidae > Platysternon > Platysternon megacephalum. Next base: position 95,354 of record QXTE01000609.1, on the reverse strand, counting down.
CTCAGCAAGGAAAAGCAAGGGCAAGGATCACACTAAACTGATAAGATCTGCATTTTAATTTAATTTTAAATAAAGCTTCTGAAACATTTTGAAAACCTTGTTTATTTTACATATAACAGTAGTTTGGTTATATAATATATAGACTTATAGAGAGACCTTTTAAAAAACGTTAAAATGTATTACTGGCACGCGAAGCCTTACATTAGAGTGTATAAATGAAGACTCAGCACACCACTTCTGAAAGGTTGCCGATCCCTAGATTAGAACTACTCAAAATTCCAGCTATAATGGATTAGTTTTAATTAGTCAAATACATCACTTGGTATTATATTCCGCTTATATGGTTTTGCAAATACTTCCTGAGAAGATACTTCTGCATGAAAAGTTAATATATATTTTTTTCATGTTTAGTTGGGCCAATAAAGCCTGACTGCACAAGTATCACAGGACAGTGTGAAAGGCAAAACCTTAACACTCCTTAAGGGGTGGTTTCTGTGATTAGCTTTTTAAATGGACTATAATCCTAGGAACCTGAGGGAATGACTTAAATCCTGGTTACAAGGAGGTTTCAAGAAGACCAGTGCCCAAACAATTAAAAGGAAACAGACCTGATCCCTGGATATAGGAAGATTACCTTTTCCTTTCTAAAGTTCTACCCTTTTAAGCCAGGGGGGAAATGCTACACATATTAGAACATCTGGAAATGAACAGGTCAGGAAGGCATCCTGTTGAGTCCCCCTTTACCATAAAATTCTCCATCCCTCACCAACTCATTTCTGGACATACATTCCTACCCCACAAAAAAACAACAACAACCCAACAACTTTGTGCCCTCTAACCTTTACAAAAAAGACACATTTTAGTTGTTGCACAATAGTGTTCATATTGTTAGTTGTACCAACTTGCAAGACCTGCATACCCTGACATGTATCTATACCACCTGTATAATCAACACATTTTGTAAAGGACAGCCATATCAGTTATTTCAACATAATCCTACTGTTGTGGGTCATATACACCCTGTCCCCTTTTGGGAAGGAGCATGGGTCGTTATAGGCCCACAGGCAAATCTGCGCGACACCTCTGGGTCTTGAGGTAGTGTGGCCTAACAGTCAAAGTCAATCTACCTGCCCTCTCTATCAGGGATGTGTGGCCTAGAGGCTGGGATCAATAAAACAGCTATTGCAATCATATCTGTGTGGCCTAGCAGCCAGAGTCAGTAGGCCTGGTGGGGTGACCCACCACCCCAGGTGGGTGGCAGTCAGGCTAGGGGGACCTGGGACCTGCCTCTCCACCGTGTCCCAACCCAGGACCCTGCTGGTGGCGGGGTTGCCTGCTACCAGCTCGGCAGGGATCCCACCAAAACACACCAAGCTAGTCTCCGTGTCTCCAAACACATCCCGGCAAAGCCTTCCTGGGTTACTTCCTACCCGCTTCTCTGCAGCTTGTGGTCTCACATATCCCCCCAATCTCTCCTCCCTCTGTGGTAGACAGAGCCTGGGATTCGTGGGTTGCTGCCATCTGGCTGACCTCCACATCGTGGAGCGTCAGCGGTCCTTCAGCAGAGTCTGCAGCACAGCTCCTTCCTCTCCGGCAGTCAGCCTCAAATGAACTGGGCTTCTCCCTTTTATACCTGACCTCCAGATGGATCACGTCCAGCAGGGTCGAGGGCGCGTGGCCTCCTCAGCCCAAAGAGAGGAATTAACCACTGCAATATCAGTGTGGGGCATGCACGCCCCGTCACACCTACAATATCCTCTCTCTGCTACTGCTGAGAGAAAAGCCACAGAATTCTGACACAACTTAAAATGCACCCTGGGACTATAACAGGGTATATATATCCTGCAACTCTGGGCCCAGAAGACCCAACCTCACTGCACTTACAGAGCATGCTCCAGAGGGAGGTGGAGCTCAAAAGGAAGCCAGACAGCTCAAAAGCGGGCTGACAAGGCAGGGAGAAGGACCTGTCCTGGGAGCTCCTGAGAAGGGATGCAGCAGCAGCTTCTCTGGGAAAAGAGGAACCTACCTGCAGGGCCCAGACAAACTAAACATAAGAACGGCTATACTGGGTGAGACTAAAGGTCCATCTAGCCCGTATCCTGTCTTCCGACAGTGCCCAGTGCCAGGTGCCCCAGAGGGAATGAACAGAACAGGTAATCATCAAGGAATTATTTTGGCAAAGTTCTCTGGGCTCTGGGATGGAGTTTGGGTGCTGGGTGCAGGCTCTGGGACAGAGTTTGGGGGCCGGAGAGGGGGTGTGGGCTCTGGGAGGGGGTGCTGGGTGCTGGGGGGGAGAGGACTGCCATCACATGTGGCTTTCTTCCTCCCCTGCTGCCCCTCACCATAGCCTCACTGGGGGTGGGGGATGGGGTTGCCCCTTGCCCAGTTTGCTGGAGTGGTGACTGGGGGGGGAGGGGCGGATTACAGGGTCAAACACTCACCGAAGCCCCAGCAGCTGCTCAGGTGAGTGAGGTCACTGCCGATGATCCTGTCTCCCACTGGAAGCCCCCTCAGCGTCTCCTCCAGGTGGGTGCCGGGGGAGGGGAGGGCTGCGAAGCACGCGTGTGCCTCCTCCCCCGTTCCCCTCCTGACGTGCAGCAGCTAGCTGCTCGCCCTCAGCCCTCTGCTGGCCAGCGTCTTTTGTTGCCATAGAGGCAGCAGCAGCCGGGAGAGCCACACAGCTTTCCTTCCGGCAGGGATGCTCCGGGGCTTTTCTGCGCCCCTTGGCTTTGCGCGCCCGAGGCAAGTGCCTCACTCGCCTCGCCCTTGTTACGGCACTGCCCTGTCACCCATTCCCAGCTTCTGGCAAACAGAGGCTAGGGATACCAGCCCTGCCCATCCTGGCTAATAGCCATTGATGGACCGATCCTCCATTAACTTATCTAGTTCTTTTTTTGAACCCTGTTATAGTCTTGGCCTTCACAACATCCTCTGGCAAAGAGTTCCACAGATTGACTGTGCGTTGTGTAAAGAAATAGTTTCTTTGGTTTGTTTTAAACCTCCTGCCTGTTAATTTCATTTGGTGACTCCTAGTTCTTATATGACAAGAAGGAGTAAATAACGCTTCCTTATTTACTTTCTCCACACCAGTCATGATTTTATAGACCTCTATCATATCTCCCCTTAATTGTTTCTTTTCCAAGCTGAAAAGTCCCAGTCTTATTCATCTCTCCTCATATGGAAGGCGTTCCATACCCCTAATCATTTTTGTTGTCCTTTTCTGTACCTCTCCCAATTCCAATATATCTTTTTAGAGCTGAGATCTGCACGCAGTATTCAAGATGTAAGTGTACCATGGATTTATATAGACGCAATATGAGATTTTCTGTCTTATTCTCTATAGCCTCAGAATGCACCCCCATCACCTCATCATATTCTCTAAGGGCCAGAACCTGCCCCTCCCCCACCATTAGATGAAGCTATTAGTTATGTATGATATACGGAGCAGCAGCTTCCTGTGTGAAAAGGCTGTGCCACTGTCTTAGTCTCCCCCTCACTTGGTCAGCAGGAACCGCCTCAGGGATTTCTTGGCCAGTCAGCACAAGCTGCCTCAGGGGCTTGCTTCTCAGCACCTTCCCCTCAATCAGATACTCACCGCAGACCCCATCAAACCTGAGACACTCCTCAGTGCAAACCACCTGAACCTCAGAACCCTGCTCACCATATCCTCACCCATCTCAATCTCAGATCTCTCCCTCACCATACCCCCACTGCACCCGCTCTTGCCTCAATTCACACAAAGCTAGCAAGGCTAGCATAGCCAAAGCAAATACATTTTCAATTTCAAATTCATATTATTGGGAAATATTTGTCATTTGTTGCCCAGCTCTCCTTGATATGTCAGCAGTGGGCAGTAGTTTTACATTTCTTCACACATAATGTCCACAGAGCTGTCAGCACAATCTTAAATAAGGTTTCAACATCTGTTTGGTTATTCTTTTGTTTGGTTGGTTATTAGCCAGACTGCTCCTGAATTCTTTGATCCATTAAATGTTCACACATCTCAGAAGCACAGTGCTAGTTTAGTGTTTGTCACTCACCTGCATACTAAAACCTTAGCAGCTCTTAGCTCCTTTTCACGCCATTAACATGAGTAATTGGAGGTTCCCTGTCTCTGATCATTGTGACTTCTGTTGGAAAGGCCTGGTAGGAGTTGTATGGAAGCTCCAAGTCAAATCTAACTCTTATGAAAGCCAATGTAGCTGACCTCTGCTGTAGTGAAAATTTTAACATGCACTTTTAGCCAGAATTTAAATAACAGTTAGCATTTACAGTGCTGAACGTGATTGATCCAAGTATACACTGACTGCTAAATTATTATTAGCATCATGGCAGATAGATTCATAGTTTCCAAGGCCAGAAGGGACCGTTGTGATCTAGTCTGACCTCTTGTATAACAGAGGCCATAGAACTTTGCCAAAATAATTCCTAGAGCACATCTTTTAGAAAAACATCCAGTTTTGATTAAAAATTGTCACTGATGAAGAATCCACCAAAACCCTTTGTAAATAGTTCCAATGGTTAATTGCCTTCACTGTAAAAAACTTGAACCTTATTTCCAGTCTGAATTTGTCTAGCTTCAGCTTCTAGCCATTGAATCATGTTATGACTTTCTCTGCTAGATTGAAGAGTCCATTATTAAATATTTGTTCCCCATGTAGATACTTAAAGACTGTAATCAGATCAACCCTTAACCTTCTCTTTGTTAGCCTCAAAGATTTTTCTAGGCACTAAAAGTTAGGCATTGCAATGGTCAGAGTTGCAGTGCCTAATGCCCTTTGTGTGTCTAGCCCTAAATATGAAGTGCCACCATCTGAGCTCCTATAATTAAAGTTCTTAAAGCTTTTACTTTGTAAATGCCTATACTTGAGATGTTTAGGGCCAGCCACATGAAGGGCATTAGTAGGGTGACCATATGTCCTGTTTTGGCCAGGACAGTCCCCCTGCTGGAGTTCAGTGCCTAAATCCTGGCTGCAGGGAGGCATCTATCTCTGCTTATGATCTACAACTGGAAAATAGTCTTCTGGAGTCAGGTCCCTAAGTAAAAGAATGGAACTTTTTAACTGGGAGTTGTAAAAATACAAAGCCAGATGTTAGAAGTGCCTCATACTATTTTCACACCTTAGAATAAGCAAAGAATTTTCCATCTGCAGTAGTTTTGTCATTAATAACAATGAGTGATGACCCTGTATGCAAACAATCAGTTTAGGATATTAGGTGTGAAGGATACATAGAATCAATGACAGGCAGTTGTGAATTATGGGGCTGTAATTCTATCATGGAATTTTGAGTAAAACGGGCTCATGTAGCCACCAGAACCCCAAAATGGAATTATAACCTCATAGTTTGAAATTGTTCTTTAACAAGTACATGGATCAAACAATAAAACCCAGCTGAGAAAAAATGGGAAGACCACTGAGTAAAATTAGTGTGGGAAAATGTAAATCAAAGTCAATTTTTTTTGCTGTGTCTCTGTTCTTTTGAGACCCAGTGCTGTCAGGGACTGGTCCTTCATGTCTCAAGAAATGTAGCATGTTCCCTGTACCACCTCATGCCTCAGGTCAGATTGGGACAAAGCCTATTATGAAGTAACAAAGTAATGCATATGCTGAAACTAAAGAAGAAAAGGCATTTCTTTCTTTCCAGTTGCATGTCCATAACTGTCAATTCCTATATTTGCTATAAAACAATTAAGGCTATTTAACGTGTAGACTTCATGCTTCAACAAACCAGGATTTGCCATGGAATGAATGCCTACTGTACTGGGTTCCTATAATTGGGTTCACATTTGATACACAATTGGGTACAAATTCTTGAATGGTTTGCTCTTTTCAATCCAAAACAGACACAAATACAGAGATCCGTTCTATAATCCATGAAGAAATTAAATTAATTGACCTTCACATTACAAAAATAAATCTTGTTAAAAAAGTTCAGTAAAACACAGTAGAGAAGCTTCCTATGGTACTTGCAACATGTATGTTTATATTTAAAATCCAAGACAGATAAGGGATGTCAGCCTATAAGACAAAACATCAGTCAGCTAAAAAATTACTGAAATCAAAACGGTCAGTGTGCAGTATCTGCAATGAATTTTTTATTTAATTTCAGTACACAGGGAAGGAATATGAAAGAATTAAAGGCTATGAAAAATTGCCTTCTTTATCAGATTGTTCGTTGATGTAAAAATCAAATTAAAGAAATACAATATAACTATATGGTACAATGCAAACTGGGAGGAAGGATAGCTCGGTGGTTTGTGCATTGGCCTGCTAAATCCAGGGTTGTGAGTTCAATCCTTGAGGGGGGCATTTAGGGAACTGGGGTAAAAATCTGTCTGGGGATTGGGCCTGCTTTGAACAGGGGGTTAGACTAGATGACCTCCTGAGATCCCTTCCAACCCTGATATTCTATGATTCAAACATTAGGACCTTGAAAGGAAAATACACAAGGGGAGGGAAAACCTAGTGAAGGTTAAACCTATTAAAAATAAAAAGTATCACCAGCTAGAAACAATTACTGCAGAAAATGAAAGCACTGTAAACATAGAACTTGCAAGAAAAAGCAGCCTACTAACAGACACTATAATAGTTTCATAATAGGTACTCAACAGCTGTGCCCAGCTGCTAGATGAAAAAGATACATAATAACTCCATTCACATACAAACACACTGCTCTACACACAGACATCAGTTGTCAAGGTTGGTTTGGCACATGCATTTTACACGGGCTAATTCTCCTCTGAGTTACAAGTGCAAACATTTAAATCAGTGAAGTTACACCTATGTAGAAGAGGAGAATTTGGCTTGAGTTTTTAAAATGCAGCATCAAATATATATAATGCCTTACATGTAAGTGCACTCGGGGAGTTGGTTCTGCTCCCACTGAATTCAATGACAAAACTTCCACTGCTGTCTAGTGACACACATGGGCTCTGATCCCACAGATGATTTACATGTATGCCCTAGGAGAAGTCCCATTGACTTAATAGTGTGTCAAGTTAAGCACATGTGTAAATCTTTCCAGAACTGGGGCCATGGTCTGCATTACAGACTAATTAAATATTTACAGGGCAGCAGACCAAAAATTATAGCAGGTTAATTCAAAATTAACATATTTCTGTAGTAAATTGCATTTTGCAAACAGATAGAATTAAATTGTTCTTGTCTTTTCAAAATATTGAGTTTGTCGAGTGAAAAATGCAACACAAATATATTTCTCTCTCTCCACCTTCTAAAATAGTAGTTCAACAGCCATATAAAGAAAACAATAGGAATCACCTTCTTATTCTGACACTCCTCTCAGCAACTGATTGCATGTTCTCATATCTAAAGAGGGAGAAGCAATCCTAAATAATTAGCAAGTTAGGAACGTGTTCCAAGGAATGCAAACAATAAACAAATAAAGGTACTGGGAGGTGCCAGGATCCAATCTTGCTCCCATTGAGTTTTGATATTTATTTCAATGCGAGCAGGATCTCTTTGTTGTTCATTTCCCCTTCCCCCCAGCCCATGTCTGCTCCTTGAGGCCTGTCCCTGAGTATTGCTGAATGCTGACTGACTCCTGTTCTCTTTGAAAGAGTTACAAGCCCTCATGTTTCAGGACATAAGACAACTTCTACATAACAGGTATAAAAAGAAATTTATTTGTGGACAGGTTACTTCATAATTGCCTGCTGCCGGATCTCTAACAACTTCCCCAAAAGCAGCTGGCATTGGCCACTGCTGGAGAGAGAGGATATTTAACAAGATGGATCAACGGGCAGTTCTTATGATCTTCTGATGTTTGACTTTCAATTCCAGATAACTAAGTCCTGCTCCCTAAGCATAGACATATAAAGGTCTTTGCTTATAGTCATCATCACTTTTACTCTGGTGAGCACTACATTTGACTTCTTTTCTTGGGAGGAGTAATCTGCAAGGATTACTGAGATCTGTTTTGAAGAGCACTATTACCTGGTCCTACTCCTAATAAAGACACTGGTCATAGGTTATATAGCCTGTGATTGTCTGTGATAACACGTATTGAAACCATACAGATGTTTTTCTTTTCCATATTTGCTATCTTTTGAAGCAGCAATTGCGTGTGCCAAATCTCTCTTTCTGGTCCAGTGGAGCAGTGCAGAATGTTGTTCTGCACACTTTGTATTGCCTCAAATACTTAAAAGAAACCATTACTTCCAGTAAAATCAATGGCAATTGGAAGCATAAAGTCACACAATATTATAACACAGCCATTTAGTTTTATAATATCATGGCTCTTTATGCAAACCATTTTAATTAGCATCTAAAAATAAATACACAGAACAATTCTTTCTGCTCAATATAAATTCAGATCTTGAGTGTCTTGGAAGTTTTGCACCAATTCAGACAAACACTGGATTCATGAGGGCTTGTCTGGGGTTTGTGCCCAGCCATCCAATGAATATCAATGGGCAAACTGCAGTTGAAAGTGCCTTATTCTCATCTATCAAGCCTATCTGTCCCCACTGCCCTGGGCAGGGGGCCCGAGAGCAGCCCCTGGCCCATGTCCCTATCCTCAGGGCCCCCCGCCCAGGGCAGATGGAGGGTCTGCATTGCGGCTCCCCACAGCTGCCTGTTCAGCTCTTACCATGGCCGGGCTGTGGCTCTGAGGCCCTGCCCCCTGTCCAGAGCTGTGTTAGGGTAAGAGCCAGGCAGGCAGCTGTGAGGAGCCTGGGTCCTTCTATCTACCCTGAGCAGGGGGGCTCAGGGGGCGGGGATATGCGCAGGGGGCTGCTTTTGGGCTCCTCCCACCCCGGGTAGGAGCGGGATGGGCTTCCTGGCCCTGCTTTGGCTTGGCCGGGGGCAGGGCCTCTGGGGAAAGAGTGGAGTCCTGGGGGTAGAGGAGAGGTGGGGACAGGGCCACTTTTGGGAAGGCTCTGCCGCCTCTGCCTCCATCCACTAACTCCCTAACACCATCCCAAAATACACATGCCACCTCTAGACACCAGTTGCTCCACTCTCCCCTCACAAGCCCCCAGCTGACACAGCCAAACAGCTTGGCACAAGGGAGTGAAAGGGGAAAGAAAGCATAAACTCTGTTTTGGACTTTGCATTTGATAAGGGGGGGCAATCAAACTGGTTTGCAGGGGTGTCTATATTGGCTTAAGCTGGCTTTGGCCAATTTAGAAGGGTTGGATCTAATATCAGAGAGGTGAGCTCAGTACAAAAGTCTAGTGAGACAGACAGAATCAGCCCTAGAAGGGACAGAATGCACAGCAAGAACAATTAAAAGTGTGTGACAGGGACACAGAAGGCTATTGTTAGAGTTTATTCACTTAGGTTAGCTCATCCCTCAAAAACCCAGCTTTATCTGTCACTAGTTTAAAAAAAACAAAGCAAGATGCTGATAAATTGGGTAATAATTACAACACTAGCTATGAAAATCTGTATGAGCAATTCATCAGTGTTAGCACTTGTCCTTAAAATGCTGCTGAAGGATTGTAGTTAACGGGTTTGCAACAACTGATCTCTATTAATTGTTTTTGTCTGGAGAAAGGAAGTGTTGAACACTTGGGATTAAGGAGGCTGTTGGGCTTAAATGGTTAGACAGAGGGAACTGGAATTAGAGTGCAGTTGATTGACATATTGAATGCTAATGGCTGTGCAATACAAAATCAGCTCTAATGTACTAATAACATAGCTCAGTGACATAACAAATGCTAAACACCTGCATGTTCTTTGTTTGTTTGCACTAAATCAAAAGCAGAGGCAGTTCTGAGTAGATTTATTAGAGCTAACGGGTTTTGATTTTTTTTTATCCTTGAGAATGGAGTCAGCTCTAAGATTTATTACTCAGTACATGCCAAGACTAAATCCCTATGAGCATGGTGGTGCCAAAGAGACAAGTACACAGAATTCAGGGGGTACATGCCCTCTAGTATACCCTTCATTCGGTGTAGCCAGCTGCATACCTGTCTCACTTCGCTGGCTGGTGCAAAGGGTTGGGGGCACGCAGGGCCGGCCTTACCCATACGCAAAGTACGCAACTGTGTAGGGCACCAGGAAACTTGGGGCACCAAATTTCCGGGTGCCCTGTGCAGCTGTGTATTGCTCCAGCCCTGCTCCACTCCAGCCCCACCTCTTCCCGCCCCTGAGGACTGCAGCAGGGCCGGGCCTGCACTCACCGGCGACAGGAAGTGCAGGGACCCAGCCCCAGCCGTGCCACTGGTGAGTGCTGGGGGGTGGGGGTGGGGGAGGTTCCCCCTGCCCCCCAAGCCAGCCCCCACCCCCCACGGAGGCCTGGGACCAGTCCCCCACCCCCTGTGGGGGGGCTGCGTAGAGCCCCAGAATAGCTAGCGATGTCCCTGGGGGTACCCAAGGACTTTTCCTTGGTCTTACTTATCTGTTTTGTAAGTCCTGACTTCCTGGTTTCAGTGACCTGTAGTATCTTTTCACACTGTACTACTGGCATCCTAGCTGAACTTTGGTGAAACATGTTTCAAAACCTTTGCTTTGATTTTTTGCAAATGCAAGTAATGGCCACCTGCTATAGGTCATCAGCAGGGATTGATCCTTAGATCTCTCCGTCTAAAAGGTGAGAGTTTTGACTGCTTGAACTAAAGAGATACAGCCCTAAATCAACAAAGTCCTTAAACACGTGCTTAACTGCAAGCATGTGAGTAGGCCCATTGACTTAAATGGGACTGCTTACATGCTCACAGTTAAGAATATGCTTTAAGGCAGGGGTCGGCAACCTTTCAGAAGTGGTGTGCCGAGTCTTCATTTATTCAATTTAATTTAAGGTTTCGCGTGCCGGTAATACATTTTAATGTTTTTTTAGAAGGTCTCTGTATAAGTCTATATATTATATAACTAAACTAGTGTTGTATTGTAAAATAAACAAGGTTTTCAAAATGTTTAAGAAGCTTCATTTAAAATTAAAATGTTGATCTTACGGCGCCGGCCCACTCAGCCCGCTGCTGGTCTGGGGTTCTGTTCACCTAGGCCGGCAGCGGGCTGAGTGGGGCCTGCAGCCGGGACCCCGGCTGGCAAGAGTCTGGCAGCCAGAACCCCAGACCGGCAGCGTGCTGTGCGGGGCCGGCAGCTGGGACCCCAGACCAACAGTGGGCTGAGCCGCTCAGCCCACTGCCACTCAGGAGTTCCATCCACCAGCTCCTGCCAGCCGGGATCCCGGCTGCCGAACCCGCTCAGCCCGCTGCCGGTCTGGGGTCCCGGCCCTGCCCACATACAGTGGGTACCTTCTCCCTGGTTTTGGCCAATTCTCTTCCTCTCTCTGCACTGAGCTGAGGGTGGGAGTGCACTGAGCACAGGGCTGGGGGNGGGGACTGGGGTGTGTGTGCCCCTATTCCACCCACCCACCCCTTCCCCAAGGCCCTGCCCCCGCGACTGCCCTGACTGCCCCCTCCAACCGCCTCTGCTCCGACTGCCCCCTCCAGAGACCTCCCCTGCCCCTAACCACCCCCCGGGATCCCACCCCCTATCCAACCCCCCCGTCCCCTGACTGCCCCCGCCCCTTACCCAACCCCCCCGGCCCCCTTACCATGAGGCTTCTAGCGCTGCCCCACGGGAGCGGGTAGCCCCGCCCCTCAGAGCGCTGCGCGCGGGGCGGCATGGCTCCAGGGGAGAGGGGAGCGTGTCTGCCTCCCCGCGGAGCCAAACACTGCCCCGCGGGAGCGTGCAGCCCCAGCCCCCAGAGCGCTGCGCGCGCAGCGGCGGCATGGCTCCAGGGAAGGGAGGGAGGGAGGAAGGCAGGGGAGGGGCCGGCGGCTTGCTGCACTCGGCCCGGCGCTCTGGCCCGGGGGCGCGGACCCCGCGGCTTGCCGCGCCGGGAGAGTGGGGCCATTGGCCCCCTGTCCCAGCGGGGGAGGCAGGGGCAGAGAAGAGCGGGCCGGCTGGGCAGGATTTTTAATGGCACGCTGCTCCGGCAGGCAGCAGCATGCCATTAAAAATTGGCTCGTGTGCCGTCTTTGGCACGCGTGCCATAGGTTGCCGACCCCTGCTTTAAGGGTTCTGCTGCACAGGAATGGACTAACACAGGGGTTCTCAACCTTTTTCTTTCTGAGGCCCCCCTCCAACATGCTATAAAAACTCCACGGCCCACCTGTGCCACAATAACTGGTTTTCTGCATATAAAAGCCAGCGCCGGCTTTAACAGGTAGCAAGCAGAGTAATTGCCTGGGGCCCCATGCCACAGGGGCCCCCATGAAGCTACATTGCTCAGGCTTCAGCTTCAGCCCCCGGTAGCAGGGCTCAGGGACCTGGGCTTCAGCCCCTTGTGATGGGGCTTCGGCTTTCTGCCCTGGGCCCCAGCGAGTCTAATGCTGGCCCTGCTTGGAGGCCCCCTGAAACTTTCTCGAGGCCTCCTAGGGGGCCCTGGACCCCTGGTTGAGAACCACTGGTAACAAACATTAGTGCTTTAATCGAATTGGGGCCAATGCCCCCTACCTGGCAGCCGTAATTCACTCATTAACTTCTTCTGTGAACCATCCATTAGTGGGAGACAAAGACCTTGTGATGTTGGCAGACCAGGTCATGCCAGAGTGTATTCAGGCCAATTCACCTGTGTATTAGTATAGATCAAAGTGATTGTTGAAGGTAGAAGAGTTTTTTTTGGTGTTTAGACTTCATAAAACTAATGGGAATGTTATTTGCATTGTTTTCTCTTATCTATATCCTGTTATGATGTAGCAGAAAACATTGACATTGTGTATACCCCTGTAACTAAATAACCCATCACAGAAGCCTTGTGGAATCTAATGAAGGACTTTATCAGAAAAAGTGCTAATTTCAAAGCAAATGCCCATTGTGTGTGATGACCAGAGATCAGAGATTCAAGGTGCATTCCTCATTGACTGTCAAAGGAAAAGCCCACATGGGTAGACACGCTGTCAGCTTTTCTGTCAGAAGGAAAGATCCTCCATCTCTGGACTGTTTCGACTTTTACAGGGAAGCGTACCGGATGCAAAGCAGAGATCCCCAGAGACAATCTGGGTACCCTGAAAAGACTTCTGGGACATTATAGAACAGGGGTTGGCAACCTGTCATAAGTAGTGTGCCAAGTCTTCATTTATTCACTCTAATTTAAGGTTTCGCGTGCCAGTAATACATTTTAAAGTTTTTAGAAGGTCTCTTTCTATAAGTCTATAATATATAACTAAACTATTGTTGTATATAAAGTAAATAAGGTTTTTAAAATGTTTAAGAAGCTTCATTTAAAATTAAATTAAAATGCAGAGCCCCCCGGACCGGTGGCCAGGACCCAGGCAGTGTGAGTGCCACTGAAAATCAGCTCGCGTGCCGCCTTCAGCACGCGTGCCATAGGTTGCCTGCCCCTGTTATAGAACATACCAGTTTGGGGTATCTGCCCTGTTTCCTGACACTCTGCCCTGAGGTAGGCACTCACTGTTATGTGCTAATCCAGGAAGCGTGACAGATCTAAACTGTGATAATGTGATTTAAACAAGCAACATCAGTGACTACAAGAAGCCGCAGTGCATCAGATAACAGCATGGTCCTACCCTGACCACCGACTGAAAAAGAAGTCCTGATACCCACCATGAAGTCAGGGACCTAAACTATAGGCAAAATAGGACCCAAAGACTGTTAACTGCAGGGATAGGAGAAAATTGTGGGTATGGAAAAAAATTTCAATGCTCTCAATGAAATTTTTGATTCTGTAATATTCTGCACTTCCATTTACAAACAAAACTACATTATTCCATTTTGAAGATACTGCCATTGCAACATAACCAAATGTTCCGGTACTCAAGTGTCCACAAACAAATAAAATCAGTAGCAAAAATAGGAACTCCCTTGTTCCCCAGCACATTCTCTTAATTGAGATGTGTATTTTGAAGTCTAATTATCCCAAGCAATTGTTTTCTTTCATCAGGAAATTAAATTCAAAATTCTGCATTAATGTTAAAGTAGCAAAGGTAAAATTGCAAAAAGCCAGACACTGCAAAAGATAAGGCTCAAGCAGGAATCCCGTTTCATGTTGCATATATGTAGCAATTTTTATTCCTTTGTTTCTGGCTAGAGGTGTAATATAGTAATAGAATCAGAGGGATAGCCGTGTTAGTCTGGATTTGTAAAAAGCAACAGAGAGTGCTGTGGCACCTTTAAGACTAACAGATGTATTGGAGCATAAGCTTTCGTGGGTGAATACCCACTTTGTCAGACGCATGTATTCACCCACGAAAGCTTATGCTCCAATACATCTGTTAGTCTTAAAGGTGCCACAGGACTCTCTGTTGCTTTTTATAGTAATAGAGTGGGTTTAATTATACATTGTAAATAAATTATCCAATGAATTTAGCCCTTGTTTTTCTGTTAACAAATCCTTTGTCAATATAGCCTAATTTCTCTTTAAGTATTTTACCCTTAATAGTCAGAGAATAGTTTATGTAAACTAATTTCAGCCTATGAGTTTTTGGCAAATTATTCACTTTGACTATTTGCATTTAATTATTTATGGGGAGTAGTTGGTCACCTAAACCACATGCTACTTTGTCTGCCTTTTTATTAAATAACTAAAAACTTTTAAAACAAAAGAATAGAAACTAGCAAAGTCATTATTTCTGGGGTGAACTTTCAGACAAATAATGCTACAATATTGGAAACTTTTGTTATTCACAAACATTTTCATTGGTAGCCATCTGAATATTCACAATCAGCAAATAAGACCTTGCAAATATCAGTGGAGCAAACTCACCATTTTTATTCATATAAATGTTTGCAAGCGAACAGGGGACCGCAAAGAAGGGCGTTTGAGAGGGGGAGAAGGAGATCCCCCTGCTGAACGAACAAGTTGTGAGTACTAATCTTGGGCTGAGTGAGTTTGTTTGGCTGTTTGTGTGTTTCTTTCTCTTTCTGGTTATTTCAGTTACTGGGTCAGTTGGGATTGTGCATCTGGGGACTATTTGAGCCTTTGTTCCCTATATCATCCTTGATCATCTTTGATCAGCCTCAATCAGCCTTGTGATCACCCTCCCCCTGTGTGATTAACGAGGGCGTAGGGCTGACCTAGGAGAGAGAGCCTTAAAAGCCAGAGGCTAAGCAAGCAAGGGACCGTGAACTGGGGAGTTTACAGGGCACAGCAAACAGGGGAGTTTGGGAGGGAGTTTGTGGGAGGGAGATGTAATATAATAACTATGGTTAGGAAGAGCCACATCACCAGTGCCAATGCTGCTACTGTCTCCTCCACCTGTGCCTGTATCCAGACAGACAGCCTAACCCTGGATGCCTCTACCCAGATCCTGGTGTGGATTTGCATAGACTGTGGCCTGCATTTCCCACTCACAGAAAGCCAGACTGGGGGGACCATCCAGCATGAAAGGTGCCTGCTGGTGGAATCTCTCAGGAAGCAGGTGGGAGAGCTGCAAGAGGAGGTGGGTAGGCTGAGCAGTATCCGTGCCCATGAGGAATTCCTTGAGAGTATTCACATGGAGACATCCAAGGCTGAGGAGGCTATCCAGCTACAGAGGACTGCTGTCACACCACCGGGGGAGGAGGATATGGCTCTGTCACAGGGAAGACACTGGCCGATAGTTACTTCTGGCAGCGGGCAGTGCTCCATCCCTACTCCCAACCCACCCACCATAGTGATGGAAAACCGATATGCTGCTCTGTCAACGAGCGATGAGGAATCATCCCCGGAGGAGGAGGAGAAGCCATGTGCCCCCAAGGCTGCGAGGATTGCAGCCACCACTCCCAGGAGGAAACGTAGGGTAGTGGTGGTAGGTGACGCTCTTCTGAGGGGGACGGAGGCATCCATCTGTCACCCTGACATGGCATCCTGGGAACTATGCTGCCTGCCAGGGGCCCATATCTGAGATATTACAGAGGGATTGTCGAGGATCATCTGGACCTCTGACTACTACCCCATGCTACTCATCCATGTGGGCACTAATGATACTGCAAGGTATGACCCTCAGCAGATCAAGTGACTACAGGGCTCTGGGAGTAAGGGTGAGGGAGTTGGGAGCGCAGGTGGTGTTCTCTTCAATCCTTCCGGTCAAGGGTAGGGGGCCAGGCAGAGACAGATGCATGCTGGAGGTGAATGCCTGGCTGTGAGGATGGTGTCACCAGGAGGGCTTTGGCTTCCTTGACCACGGGATGCTGTTCCAGGAAGATAAGCAGAGATGGGGTCCACCTACCGAGGAAGGGGAAGAGCATATTTGGATACAGACTTGCTAACCTAGTGAGGAGGGATTTAAACTAGCTTCAAAGGGGGCAGGTGACCAAAGCCCGCAGGTAAGTCAAGAACATGGAGACCTGGGAGAAGGTTTGGAATTTGGGGGAAACATGGGCTGTTATAGCAGGGATAAGAGAGAGACAAGACAGAACTGGGGAGGGGGAATCAAATAGGTATTTTAGATGTCTGTATACTAATGCAAGAAGTATGGGGAATAAGCAGGAAGAACTCAAAATGCTAGTAAATAAACACAACTATGACATAGTTGGCATCACAGAGACCTGGTGGGATAATACGCATGACTAGAATATTGGTATAGAAGGGTACAGCTTGCTCAGGAAGGACAGGCAGGGAAAAAATGGAGGTGTCACCTTATATATTAAAAATGTATACACTTGGCCTGAGGTTGAGATGGAAATAGGAGACAGACTTGTTGAAAGTCCCTGGGTAAGGATAAAACAGGTAAAGAACTAGGGTGATGTCATGGTCTACTACAGACCACCTAACCAGGAAGAAGAGGTGGATGAGGCTTTTTTTAAACAACTAACAAAATCATCCAAAGCACAGTACTTGGTGGTGATGAGGGACTTCAACTACCCAGACATCTGTTGGGAAAATAACACAGCAGGGCACAGATTATCCAATACATTCTTGGAATGTATTGGAGCCAATTTTTTATTTCAGAAGGTGGAGAAAGCTACTAGGGGAAAGTCTGTTCTAGATTTGATTTTGACAAATAGGGAGGAACTGGTTGAGAATCTGAAAGTGGAAGGCAGCTTGGGTGAAAGTGATCATGAAATGATAGAGTTCATGATTCTAAGGAATGGTAGGTGTGAGAACAGCAAAATAAAGACAATGGATTTCAAGAAGACAGACTTTAGCAAACTCAGGAAGTTGTAGGCAAGATCCCATGGGAAGCAAGTCTAAGGGCAAAAACAATTGAAGACAGTTGGCAGTTTTTCAAAGAGACATTAATAAAGGCACAAGAGCAAACTATCCCACTGTGGAGGAAAGATCTGAAGTATGGCTTAAACAGGAGATCTTTAATGATCTAAAAATCAAAAAAGAGTCCTACAAAAAGTGGAAACTAGGTCAAATTACAAAGGATGAATATAAACAAATAACACAAGTATGCAGGGACAAAGTTAGAAAGGCCAAGGCACAAAACGAGATCAAACTAGCTAGAGACATAAAGGGTAACAAGAAAACATTCTACAAATACATTAGAAGCAAGAGGAAGACCAAGGACAGGGTAGGCTGTTGCTCAATGAGGGGGGGAAAATAATAACAGAAAATGTTTTCACCAAGAAGGTTGGTGGTGATTGGACATCTAACATAGTGAATGCCAGTGAAAATGAGGTAGGATCAGAAGAGGCTAAAATAGGGAAAGAACAAGTTAAAAATTACTTGGACAAATTAGATGTCTTCAAGTCACCAGGGCCTGATGAAATGCCTCAATACTCAAGGAGCTGACTGAGGAGATATCTGACCATTAGCGATTATCTTTGAGAAGTCATGGAAGACGGGAAAGATTCCAGAAGACTGGAAAAGGGCGAATATAGAGCCAATCTATAAAAAGGGAATAAGGAAAACCCAGGGAATTACAGACCAGCCAGCTTAACTTCTGTACCCGGAAAGATAATGGAGCAAATAATGAAGCAATCAATTTGGAAACATCTAGAAGATAATAAGGTGATAAGTAACAGTCAGCCTGGATTTGTTAAGAACAAATCTTGACAGCCCAACCTGATAGCTTTCTTTGACAGGGTAAAAAGCCTTGTGGATAGGGGGGAAGTGGTAGATGTGGTATATCTTGACTTTAGTAAAGCTTTTGATGCTGTCTCGCATGACCTTGTCATAAAGAAACTAGGGAAATACAACCTAGATGGAGCTACTGTAAGATGGGTGCAAAACTGATTGGAAAACCGTTTCCAGTGAGTAGTTTTCAGTGGTTCACAGTCATGCTGGAAGGGCATAACGAGTGTGGTCC
This sequence comes from Platysternon megacephalum, assembly GCA_003942145.1. Classification (NCBI taxonomy): domain Eukaryota; kingdom Metazoa; phylum Chordata; order Testudines; family Platysternidae; genus Platysternon; species Platysternon megacephalum. The sequence continues at coordinate 77,185 of QXTE01000609.1, read as the reverse complement.
TGCAGGGATCAGTTCTGGGTCCGGTTCTGTTCAATATCTTCATCAATGATTTAGATCAGGGGTTGGCAACCTTTGGCACGCGGCTCGCCAGGGTAAGCACCCTGGCGGGCCGGGCCATTTTGTTTACCTGCCGCGTCCGCAAGTTCGGCTGAGGGATGTGCTGGCCGCCGCTTCCCGCCACCCCCATTGGCCTGGAGCGGCAAACCGTGGCCAAATCTCCGGACGCGGCAGGTAAACAAACTGGCCCAGCCCGCCAGGGTGCTTACCCTGGGGAGCCGCGTGCCAAAGGTTACCGATCCCTGATTTAGATAATGGCAGAGAGAGTACACTTATAAAGTTTGCGGACAATATCAAGCTGGGAGAGGTTGCAAGTGCTTTGGAGGATAGGATTAAAATTCAAAATGATCTGGACAAACTGGAGAAATGGTCTGAAGCAAATAGGATGAAATTCAATAAGGACAAATGCAAAGTACTCCATTTAGGAAGGAACTATCATTTGCACATGTACAAAATGGGAAATGACTCCCTTGGAAGGAGTATTGCGGAAAGGGATCTGGGGGTCATAGTGGACCACAAGCTAAATATGAGTCAACATTGTAATGCTATTGCAAAAAAAGCGAACATCCTTCTGGGATGTATTAGTAGGAGTGTTGTAAGCAAGACATGAGAAGTAATTCTTCCGCTCTACTCTGTGCTGATTAGACCTCAACTGGAGTATTGTGTCCAGTTCTGGGCGCCACATTTCAGGAAGGATGTGGACAAATTGGAGCAAGTCCAGAGAAAAGCAACAAAAATTATTAAAGGTCTAGAAAACATGACCTATGAGGAAAGATTGAAAAAATTGGGTTTGTTTAGTCTGGAAAAGAGAACACTGAGAGGGGACATGATAACAGTTTTCAAGTATGTAAAAGGTTGTTACAAGGAAGAAAAATTGTTTTTCTTAACCTCTGAGGATAGGACAAGAAGGATAGAACAAGAAACAATGAGCTTAAATTGCAGCAAGGAAGGTTTAGGTTGGACATTAAGAAAAACTTCCTAACTGTCAGGGTGGTTAAGCACTGGAATAAATTGCCTAGGGAGGTTGTGGACTCTCCATCACTGGAGATTTTTAAGAGCAGGTTAGACAAACACCTGTCAGGAATGGTCTAGATAATACTTAGTCCTGCCATGATTGCAGGGGACTGGACTAGATGACCTCTCAAGGTCCCTTCCAGTTCTATGATTCTATGAAATCAATGTTTGTGTTATTCGACCAGCTCTGTTGCCGAATACTGTTTTCTCATAAGTCATATTGTTTAAATCTAAAAGAAATATAGAAGGAGTCCTGTCAAAATATACATGATGTGAAAAAGGGCTGAGAATGTTACTGCTGGATCCATAACTTTTGCATGTTCTGACTTTGAGATTTAAATTTTGCAGTAATAATGTTGCATTAACACAGTCTTTTGAATTTAATTAATTAGTTAAGCAACCATTGTATACCTGAACTGGTCTGAAAGCATACATCAGGAATTATTTTGGAGCTGGAAAATAGCGTTTCTTTGTAAATCATGAACCACTCTCTGGGTGGAATCTACACTTGGGGGCAGTTGGCAATTATGAACCATTTGTTAACTGAGGATGCAGTGGGATATAGCTGTGGGAGGAGTGGTGGGAAAAGGGAGGATCTCATTTTGTAAAATTTTTTAAAATTTGCCACTCCATTTTTAGCTGACTTGCTATACATCTTCAATCGAAAACTTCTGAAAAATCAATTGGGCAAACATAAGATTATTGCACTACTGGGCAGCAGAGAGAAACAGTTTTCCATAGAATCCCGGGGTGTGGGGGGGAATCCTACAGCAGTGGCAAATTTCACATCTATGTTGGAATAATATTGTGCATGAGACCTTGTTAATCTAATTGGAAGTCTGTCAGTGATTGGCACATTAGAAATGCTAAATATCCCTATGGATTAGTTTGGAAACGAACACCACATATGTAGGATGTGAAACCATTTTCTTCTCTGGATTTGAAGTGGTAAGTATGGAAAGCAGAAAACAAGTCCTGGCAAGAGGTTCATTGATTGTCTCTATCTTTCCAGCTAAGGTTAACGGCAACACACTCTCTAATGGTTTTCAAGAGATTGCCATAATACTCATATATACTGTAATTGATCTGGATAACCTATAGCTATACTCCCCAAGTGTTTAAATTAGAACTTCTCTTTAGTGTAGCTAAGATAAATCTAATGTCTATTAGCAGTTAGCCCTGAAATAAATTGGCTTCTGTTTGGATTCAACAGGCCTAATTTACCCATCAGTTAATCCAGTGATGTAACTTTCCTCACACCAGTGAATTTATAGCAGGGATGAATTTGGCCACTTAACTTTTACAGCCTGAGTATAATCCAAATTATTAATTAAAGTAAATAGTCTAGACAGAAAAGGTTTTGTGTTTGAGACATAAAGGATGTAGCATTTGGAAAGTAGATCAAATTGAGAGTAGGATCGCACTATGGTCTATAGAAATGGGGGTAGGAGCAGGAGAGAAGCAACACTAAGACCTCAAGTCAGCAAAGTACTTAGTCACCTTGTGACCATGGTCGCTGGAGGGGCTATACTGAGAATACTCAATCAGGGCAAACTGCAAAGAAGGGGCAAGGGGCAGACAATCCCCAAAACTGGTGGTTTATTCTATAATTAGACCCACCAAGCCAATAACAGAAAAGCTTCTGTAATACCTTACTGATTATCAAGAAGCTAAACTACAGTTCCCTTTAAGCAATCCAGCCTTTGGCTCCCACCTAGACAGCCAAGTCTATATAGCGAGGGTTATTTAAAACCTTATTCACCATATATAAACTTCTACCAATCCCAAGGGATCAGACACATTACCTACCAGGTGAATGAATATTTCAGATCTCACCCAAATACATGCTTACAGCCAATTCTTATTTTCTAAATCTAAGATTAATTTAAAAAGAAAAGAGTTACTGTGGTTAAAAGATCATTATATATGTACAGATATGAGCAAAGTTCTTAGGTCAGTTTCATTACCGAGATGGTGAAGTTGCTGATTTGTAAAAGTCCTTCCAGAATCGGTTAAATGGGTTATAGTCCAATAGGCAGTCCATGTGCACAGTTTGTACAAATTCTTCCATGAAAAAGTTCAGGGCTAATCCAGAGGAGACCTCAGTCTTGTGGCTTGAACTTCCCCTGACAAAGTTTAAGCTGATCTGAGATAAAACAGGACCAGGCCTGAAACTTCCTTTATAGTTCTCTAGCAGGCTGATAGCATCTTAACAGCAGACATCACAGCAGGGGCTGTGAAGAATAGGCAGCGTATATTGTTGCTTTGAAGCTAAACTTCTATTTCCTATGTATACACCTGTAAACTAGTAGTATTCATTAACATAAGGCAATTAGCCATTCAGACTATCAAGGCATTCCATTATGGCACAGACAATTTAAACTGAAGACAATGTAAGTAATATTATTTCCTGCAATATCTTACATCTTTGATCTTAAGGTTAACTGAACCATCCATATGCATAATATAATGTAATTAAGACATGAATGGGAATTAGCATCCACAAGCTAATCTGGTTACATTGGTCATTTCTAACAAGATATAGGTAAATACAGACAAATACAATTAGTATCTATTCTTAATCCTCTAACACTACAGGCCTATATTTTAAGAACTCTAGTCTATTTAACATGGCTTTCCTAACTGTCTACAAGGAATGGCCCTGTTTACCATTTCAATACTTTTCTAATATGTCCTTAGAGGTTGTTTTCAGGTCACACAGCCTGGTGGTTGTTTAACCCTTGCTGGCTCAGCACTACACACCTGCTTAACTTTAAGCACATGTGTAGGCTTACTGATCATAGAATATCAGGGTTGGAAGGGACCTCAGGAGGTCATCTAGTCCAACCCCCTGCTCAAAGCAGGCCCAATCCCCAGACAGATTTTTGCCCGAAATGGCCCCCTCAAGGATTGAACTCACAAGCCTGGGTTTAGCAGGCCAATGCTCAAACCACTGAGCTATCCATCCCCCTGTTAGTCAATTGGAGTATGCACAAGCTTAAAGTTAAGCACGGTCTTCATTAATAAAGGCTTAAATTGGTTGCTCCCTTCTCTACTTCATCAAGGCTAAAGAAAGTTTGGAGGGATAAAGTTGTCTGAGGCAGCCTTAGTTTTTGCTGTGCACTCTGAAAGTCTGATTCACCATTGCTCTGCACTTTGCATAGACATACACACAAGTGCAAAAGTGAGAGAAAAATGCTACTAGTCTTATTTGATAGAATTTTACACTCACTTTGGACAGGACAAGAAGCAAGGCATTGCAAAATCAGACTGCATGGTTGAACCTCAAAGGTTAAAAAATCATGGGTCAGAACCCCCCAAATCATGAGATTAGCACAAAAATCATGAGATAAATAGTGTTTTGGTCTCTCTTTTGATTTTTTTTTAACTCTCCCAGTGCCAGAGTTGCCAATTTTGTGTGGATGTATTCCTGGAGATTTCATCACATGACAATCTTTAACTGAAGATTAATCTTTAATTTCTGGAGACTCCAGGACAATTCTGGAGGGTTGGCAACCCTACCCAATGCACATGTGTGGGACCATTACTGTTGCCCACTCCCAAAAGTATTGGAAAGGTGATTTTTGGCCCCTGCCGCAGGACCTCTCACCCTCACATCTGCCTGTCCCCCTGCCTGCCAATTGATTAATTCTGTCAAGCCCCAGCCCTGCTCCTGCTGCAGCTCCCAGGGGTTCTTCCTTCCCCTTTCCCAGGCTTGGGGCATATGTCCACCATAGTCCCCGTCTCAGGTCTGATGTTGCAGGGAGGGAGAGGAGAGTGGGGAGGAGCAGAAAGGAGCTGTCTGGTTCACAGGAGAGGAGGGTGAATGAGGAAGTGGAGCTGCTGTGCTCTTTCTGCTCCCTCTCCCCCCATCCCATCCTCTGAGAATGGTGTTGGGTCCTGATGGGAGGGGTAGAGAGCAGTGCCTGCATCTACAGCAGCCCTGATTGGCTGCTCTTCCCAGGAGGTGAGTGGGGAAAGCAGCCACTCAGAGAGGGGTTAATCCCCCCCCGCCCCCTGCAGGGCTGAAATTTGCAAGAGGGCTGGGGGTTCTCACATCATTGTCCAGCCCTGGCTGAAATTCTATGATGTGCAAAAGAATCACAAGTGCTGGCAACATACTGGGCTTCCTATGGCCTCCCAGGGAACAGCTGGGGGCTGACCGCCAATAATAAAACTAATGGGGGGAGGGATAGCTCAGTGGTTTGAGCATTAGCCTACTAAACCCAGGGTTGTGAGCTCAATCCTTGAGGGGGCCACTTAGGGATCTGGGGCAAAAATCTGTCTGGGGATTGGTCCTGTCTGGGGATTGGTCCTGTTTTGAACAGGGGGTTGGACTAGATGACCTCCTGAGGTCCCTTCCAACCCAGATATTCTATTATTCTAATGGTCCTGTATCTAGGGGATGGCAGAGAAGTCATTCAATATAGTGATGAGGACCTGTATGTTCCTGGCCTAACTATGCCTTTTCAAGCTCCATATCCTGCCCCCCTGACTCCTGCCCATCCTATGGAACAGGGGGGGAGTCTGCTCAGAGTCTATGGCTCCAACTGTGTAACTTCTGCAGAGTTACTTTTGATTTACATTGGTGTAACTGAGATTAGAAGCAAGTTCTTGATGTGTAGTATTGTTTGTAAAATGGGCCAGATCCTTAGCTAGTGTATAAATTACTCCTGGGGGAATTCTGCATCACTGTGCAATGCAGAATTTTGCAGAAATGAACGTGCACGCAGAATTTCCTTTCCCCCACAGAAATGGGCTGCAGTCCTGCTGGCTGCCACTAGGGGCCACTGGACCCAGCAGAGCCCAGCTCACACATAGAAGACAATGCCAGGGGGAGGGAGAGGGAACTAGAGGGTTCCTGGCAGCTGCAGTTCCCAGCATGCCCTGAGGGAAGGAGAGGGGGCGCAGAGGAAACTCCCTGCAACCCTGGGACCGAACATCAGGCTGTTTCTCCCTCTGGATCCCTGGGCTGTGTGTGTGTGTGTGTGGGGGGGTGCGGGTATCTGGGTAAGGGGGGGCTCGGCAGCTGGTCTCAGGGGAAGAAGGTGCAGCTATCTGGGCTGGGGGGCCCCCACGGCTGGGCTCTGTGGGGGGAGGGGTTGTGGGTGTATGGCCCCCTGGCTGGGCTTGGGGGGAGGAAGGGGGCCAGAGAAACAGGAACTGGGTTGTCATAGGGGTTTCTTTAACTCTCTAATCCTGGGGGGATTTTTGTGTGTGTCTGTATTGTTACAGACATACTTGCTGACAGGTATTTTGAAATAAATTACCAAAATAATTGAAACTGGTGTGATTATGTAGTGTTATTTTTGACAAATAAAATTTGCAGAATTTTAAAATATTGTGTGCAGAATTTTAAATTTTTTGGCACAGAATGCCCCCCGGAGTAATAAATATATGATTCAATGGAACTATGCTGAAAGATCTGGACCAATTTCAACCTATTCTGTTGATTGCTGATTCTGTATCCATTAACATACAGGATTGCAGAAAGGTATTTGCAGGATATATGTTATTCAGTCTCCTGTGTTGTATAGCTTGTATAACAGCATTAAGCATCTATAAGAGTCTTTGAAAGCAATCTACTACAGTGTTGCCTGGCCATGTTTACTTATTACTATTTAATGATTTGATGGCATCCATTATTCTTTCCTCTTTTTAAAGTCTGGATTATATTTTCTTTTAGCTCCTCTGTTCATTTTTGCAGGAGAGGATCCATTCAAAATACAGAGCTATACTTTTTATTTAGGATCATGGTTATTTCATAGGTTCAGTGTACAATTTTTCATAGTAGTCTCCAATTATCTCATTATTTCTTCTGTTCCTGTAGGATTGTGTATCTGTCAAGGGGTATTTCATTTTCATTGAGTTCTTCTAGCTCTCTCCCTGCTTCTCTTATCCCTTATAAAATGTTTGTCTTTTGCAGGATCATGGCTGGTTGTTGAAAAGATTGGTAAGCTTTTGCTTGACGTGTTCTACCTAACTCCCAGAACTCACAATTTCCTTATTCTGCCCCACTGATGTACCTCATATCTGATAGAGCAGAGAAAGAAATTTAGGATGAGATCATTATCCCCCCTCCAGCTGGTTTACATAATGTAAAGGGGAAGTAGCATTGAAAAGGGGCCCTAAAAGCCCTGTATCTTACTAGGGGAGGATTCCCTCCATGTGGGTGCTGTGAAAAACTGGCATAAGGCTGCCTCCCAAGGACCCCCTCAGAAGTTCAAGTATAAGGTGTTCCAGGGTGGGGCCAGAGATAGAAGGGACATGTCAGAGGCAGGGTCACAGCACTCTGCACTGTGGAGATTTCAGGCAATGCTGAAGCATGTAGGGCAGCCTGGGGAGCCTGCTGTAATTTAACCACCACTAAGGGGAGGCCTCTCCAGCCCTTGGAACAGCCCACGCTCAGGAGGTTACAAAGATGGCTTAAATTCCCCTTCGTTTCCCTGACCCTGGGCTCTAGAGGCACAACACCTCACCCTTAATTTCTGGGGGGCCCCCCCTTAACTCCTAGGCCTCTGTGCTGAAGCCTCCAGCAAGCCTGCCATTTTGATGTTGACCCCACTAGGAACTGGACTGATCCTTTCTCAAAGGTTAACAAACAGCCATCAGAAGATAGTAACTCTTGCTCACTACCGAGGTAGACCAAATTTAGACCCGTGATCTAGAAATGAAAGGCTCTGTATTACCATTCCTCTGAGCATTTCATTGTATAGTCTGGCACACAGGCTATTTATTATTCTACATCTCTGTATAACTTTGCAGAACCTCCCAGACAGGTTTTCACCTGGTGAAATTGTAGTCATTGTCACAATGAGACTATGAAATGAATAATGGTTTGAATTCCCCAGAAAGCTTGAGCATGGATGCCAGCTCGTAGGGAATGTCCGCTTTTGAAGATCTACAGCATAACTTACTGGGGAAGGATCTGAATACATAATTGACAACTTATGTTTTCTAAATGTCCTTGAGTCCTTCAGAAGCTATAGGAGGGGGGGAAAAATCAGTTCTCTAGCGTGATTTGTGTGGAGGTGAAAAAAGAGGGTGTAATCTCTTCTTTAGAAGTTCTGTAAATCTCTCCAGCTGGCAGATGCCACACTTTAGCATTTTAATGTTGCTATGATATGTGGACTCTCTGTAAAGTTAAGTTTCTCTCTTACTAGTTGGAACCTTGACTATAACAGGGTTCAAAAAAGAACTAGATAAGTTCATGGAGCATAGGTTCATCAATGGCTATTAGCCAGGATGGGCAGGGATTGTGTCCCTAGCCTCTGTTTGCCAGAAGCTGGGAATGGGCAACAGGGGATGGATCACTTGATGCTTGCCTGTTCTGTTCCTTCCCTCTGGGGCACCTGGCAGTGGCCAGTGTCGGTAGACAGGATACTGGGCTAGATGGATCTTTGGTCTGACCCAGTATGGCCGTTCTTATGTTCTTAGTTGCAGTGTGCAATTAAAGATCTCTCTCCCTGTGATGGGGTTTACAGACCCCTCACTAAGACTAAAGGAGTAATGGAGCAGTTCTGGCCCAGAAGGCCCTGACCTTCAGCAACTGCACAGCATGCTCCAAATGGATGGCCTGCTTAAAAGGAGACTCTGACAGTCAAGCTGGGGAGAGTGAAGGAGAGACTGGCTGCAGGCAGGCAGCTGGGCTGTAGCTTCTGGGACAGAGGGATCTATAGGAGAAGAGTCTGGACTATAGGTAAGACCCAAACAAGAGGTCAAGGGCCTGATACCTTTTTTTCTCGCCTCTCTCCCCTGACAAGGGGAAGCAAGTGGACACTGAAAAGTGTACTGGGAAGATCCAACTAACTGTTTGAACTAGTGAGACTGTGGAAGCAACCCTCTGCTAAGAGGGAAGCTGAGTGCCATGACCACACCCTAAACTGGAGCGAGAACAGGAGGAGGTAGGAAGAGCCCCAGGGAAGGCTCATCTGTTGTACCAGCTAGAGGGGACCAAGGCTATGTCGGCGGGAGAGCTTCTCCCGCCGACATAGCTACAGCCTCTTGTGGAGGTGGAGTTATTAAACCAATGGGAGAGCTCTCTCCCAATGGCTTAGAGCATCTTCACTCGACACACTGCAGCGGCACGCTGCGCCAATGTAAATTTGTAGTGTAGACCTGCCCTGAGACTCTCCTCACCCCTTCTCCCTGGGACTCTGGGCTGGACCCAGTGGAGAGGGAGGTCCCAGGCTCTCCTACCCTTTCCCCCCTCCTCTGCCTGATCTGGGGAGCACTGGGGAATGTGGATTGTAACTTGGCCACTTGGTAACTTGTAGATTGCCTGGCAAGGCCATCCCAAGACTCAGACTGTTGAGCCATGGCCTGCCTACTAGGCCTGCAAGCCCCAAGTGATCCCTGCTACCCTGAACAGATAGTATTAAGCAAGTCAATTGTATTTCTCAACCAAAGCCTTGGATTATCACTGAGTACATTTATATTAGCTACGCCAAACTTCAGATCCTAAAAGGGACCATTTATTGATAAAGCAGCCATCGTGTTATGTTTGGATGTTAAATAACAATGAAAGTAAAGTTGCACGTGACAGCCCAGATAGACCCAGATACTCTGACAAACAAAATACAAGCCAAAACACCATGCAAGCAACCAAAGAAAAATCATACTGTCATCATAATAATGCTTAATTATTTCTCTGTAAGTTCTTTCCTAAGGAGAAAGCGTGGTCTAATGGTTTATGCACAGAACTGGGAGTCAAGTGACAAGGGACCTGACTCTGTATTGCCCTGCACCTTGTATAATTGGTAATAGGCTTGGGGAAAGCAGTATGCTAATATTAGGTATATTTCTTTCCCCTCTCCTATACCTCAGCTTACCTTTCGGCTGGGGTACAGACAAGAATTTAGAATGTTCAGGATGTATATAAAATACAGAGTTAAAACTCTGAAATAATGAACGTGACAATTTCTAAAGGAAATTTTTTTTTTACTAAATCTGTCTATCTAGATGTAGAACAGTTGACTTATATCCCATGAAACAATTGTGAACATTGGCAATAACAATTTTTAAAGCTAATATTTTCAGAGATTTGTCCTCAAGTTATAGCATTTGTTACTACCGCAAGGTTCAACATTGTATTACCTTTTACTGCTCCCAATCTATAGAAGGCCTCCACTCATATGGAGTCCTGGGTAGCCCCTGTGTCTACATTATCAGATAGTTAACACTTTAGTTACTGAATTAACACCTTATGCTAGCATAGATATAGATAGAGAGATAATCTCCTTCAACAAATAAATGAACACCTGGATATTTCCATAGGTGTAAATAACCAAATAAAGTGATGCCCAGTGGACAAAGTCTGCTTTATAGTTCAAAAAATGGAATGGAATGGTGGCTTTTAAAAACTTGCCAGTTCCTTTAGATAATTAAATATGTACTTGCCATTAGATCACTTCCATATCTGCAAATCCCTGTATTTCCTATAATAAGTATAATCTAAAACTGCTGCTGCTGACATTATCTTCTTATCTTAGAAAAAACTGACCAACCCTGTATAAATCACTGTTTTTTAATTTAAAAAATCTTCATATCTTTCTTTTCTCTGTGACAAAGGATCCATTCATTTTAAATCCCTTCATATTTAAAAAAGGGAAGAAAGAGAACCTGGGGAACTACAGCCTCACTTCAGTCCCCGGCAAAATCATGGAGCAGGGCCTCAAGGAATCCATTTTGAAGCACTTGAAGGAGAGGAGGATGATCAGGAACAGTCAACATGGATTCACCAAGGGCAAGTCATGCCTGACCAACCTGATGGCCTTCTATGATGAGATAACTAGCTCTGTGGATATGGGGAAAGCAGTGGATGTGCTATATCTTGACTTTAGCAAAGCTTTTGATACGGTCTCCCACCGTATTCTTGCCAGCAAGTTAAAGAAGTATGGATTAGATGAATAGACTATAAGGTGGATAGAAAGCTGGCTAGATGGTCAGGCTCAACGGGTAGTGATCAACGGCTCGATGTCTAGATGGCAGCCATTATCAAGTGGAGTGCCCCAGGGGTTGGTCCTGGGGCTGGTTTTGTTCAACATCTTTATTAATGATCTGGATGGTGGGATTAATTGGACCCTCAGAAAGTTCGCAGGTGACACTAAGATGGGGGCAGAGGTAGATACACTGGAAGGTAGGGATAGGGTCCAGAGTGACCTAGACAAATTGGAGGATTGGGCCAAAAGAAATCTGAGGTACACCAAGGACAAGTGCAGAGTCCTGCACTTAGGATGGAAGAATCCCATGCACCGCTCAGGCTGGGGACCGACTGGCTAAGCAGCAGTTCTGCAGAAAAGGACCTGGGGATTACAGTGGACAAGAAGCTGGATATGAGTCAGCAGTGTGCCCTTGTTGCCAAGAAGGCCAACGGCATATTGGGTTGTATTAGTAGGAGCAATGCCAGCAGATCGAGGGAAGTGATTATTTCCCTCTATTCGGCACGGGCGAGGCCACACCTGGAGTATTGTGTCCAGTTTTGGTCCCCCCACTACAGAAGGGATGTGGACAAATTGGAGAGAGTCCAGCGGAGGGCAACAAAAATGATTAGGGGGCTGGGGCACATAACTTATGAGGAGAGGCCGAGGGAACTGGGCTTATTTAGTCTGAAGAAGAGAAGAGTGAGGGAGGATTTGATAGCAGCTTTCAACTACTTGAAGGGGTGTTCCAAGGAGTATGGTGGTAGGCTGTTCTCAGTGGTGGCAGATGATACAAAAAGAAACTGTGGTCTCACGTTGCAGTGGGGGAGGTCTAGGTTGGATATTAGGAAACACTATTTCACTAGGAGGGTGGTGAAGCACTGGAATGGATTACCTAGGGAGGTTTTTAAGGCCCGGCTTGACAAAACCCTGCCTGGGATGATTTAGTTGGGGATTAGTCCTGCTTTGAGCAGGGGGTTGGACTAGATGACCTCCTGAGGTCCCTTCCAACTCTGATATTCTATGATTCTAAGGTTTTGATAACAGGTGCTCACAATACATTAACTTCTTGTTTGAACTCAGAAGCAATATTTTATTTTTTCTTGGTTTTCATTCCATTCATGAAGCTTATACTAGTATAGTAGCTTGTTTTAAGACTACAGGATTCCATAATTCCTACTGCTGGTGGGGTTTAATAAAAGTTTCTATTAATTTTTTTATCAAAAATTGAAAAAGTCTAATGACTGGATACAATTTTTATCACATTCCAAAAGCAAATGAAACAAATGTAAATTATTCAAAATATTTCACATGCACAACAACAAAAATATATTATCTGGAAGACAGACAGTTCTGTCTTCTAAAAAGTTGAAAGAACTGGTTTTAGAGCTACAAAACCAAGATGTTAGCTATTTACTAACTCTTGGCCTGTGCCTGTAGGGAATATCATGACAGCACTGAAGTCAGGGGGTGTTTTGCAATTAATTGCAATGGAGCCACGATTTCACTCATGCTCCTTTGTGTGATGATACTTTCGGGACAGTCAGTCTGGTTCTGTATTTGAATAGAAGGCTTTGAAGGAAGTGCTGTTTATCTTTTAAAAGATAATCAAGGTTCAAATTCCTTCACTATTGTACACATTGAAATCTGTCATCTGTTAGCAGGAGTTGGTATAATCATAGTGAGACCTTAACTTGAGTGGGGCTACAATGATTTACAGCAGTTAAGGGACCTTGGATATAGAGAACTAAACTTTCCAGAGGTTCATGCTGGCTTGAATGAAGAGAAGCAAAGATGTGGTGTATTAATTGAACATCGTTACCAAGTGATTTGAGCTTATGAATTCCGATTTTGCAGAGCTGCTGATACAGCTCCTCCAAACACAATAGCTCTTCTCTGTTAATAACTTACACTTCATTTCCTACAGACTTTTTTGCTCCCTCTTGAATCCTGCTCACCTTGTTCAGCATTCTGGAATCTTCCTCAACTCCTGAGAAATAATTCACTCTAATTCAGGCTGGTCCAAATTGAGTTATACACAGCACGATTTCACTAGCTGGTTAAACATATTCAAAGCCAATTGTCAAAGTGAAAGGGGATGTGGTGGGATAAGCTATACTAGGAGTATATGCAGGAAGAGCTATGTCGTGATTATAATGACATTATCTGTGCCTCTGCAGGTTTTGGAATGACCACACCTGCAACAGTGGCTGGAAAAGTGTTCCTCATAATTTATGGCCTATTCGGGTGTGCTGGGACTATCCTTTTCTTCAACCTGTTCCTGGAGCGTATTATCTCTCTCCTGGCTTTTATCATGAAGGCTTGTCGTGAGCGGCAGCTGCGAAGAAGTGGTCTTCTGCCCCCTAACTTTCGAAGGGGATCAGCTATCTCTGAAGTGGACAGCCTTGCTGGATGGAAACCATCAGTTTATCATGTGATGCTGATTCTGGGAATTTTTGCCATTACACTGGCTTGCTGTGCCTCAGCAATGTACACAGCAGTGGAAGGATGGAACTACATTGACTGCTTATACTATTGCTTTGTCACCTTCAGCACCATTGGCTTTGGAGATTTGGTAAGCAGTCAAAATGCAGTGTACCAAAATCAGGGATTATACAGATTTGGAAACTTCATGTTTATATTAATGGGTGTATCTTGCATATACTCCCTTTTTAATGTCATATCAATTGTAATCAAGCAAGTTTTAAACTGGCTGTTGAAAAAGTTTGGATGCAGGTGTTGCTCAAAGTGCCATAAATCAAGTGCCCGCCTTGGTCGTCGCAATGCCATCACCCCAGGAAGCCGCTTCCGTAGGCATAACATCTCTGTGGAAACCGATGGACAGTATGACAGTGACACAGAGGGGAGGAGGCTTTCTGGTGAAATGATTTCAATGAAGGAGCTCACAGCATCAAACAAAGTCTCCCTGGCCATTTTGCAAAAGCAGCTGTCCGAGATGGCCAATGGGTACCCTAGAAACGTCAGTATGAACAGCAGACAAAATGGCTTCTCTGCAGGCATTGGTGCACTAGCTATCATGAACAATAGGTTGGTAGAAACAAGTGATTCTAGGTAGAGTTTTTGAAAGTCTCTTCTATAAGATAATGACATTTTCTTATTCTTTATTTAATAAAAATTTAAGTTCAGGCTGATGTTATCATGGGCTTATGGAAATTCTTAAGTGAAGAGAGAAACTCCAAACAAACAGCAGGTCTATTTTTTTTTTTGAAGTCTTCTCTGGGTTGCAATACCATCTTTGCCCTAATGTGTTTGATTCTGCACATGGCTGGTGTTGGGAATGGCATCAAACAGCACTGGACATGCATTTAGAACAGAGTTGAAGTGTAGGGGGGCATGCAAGGTCAAGTGCCCCCCCCCCAATTGGCCTGCTGGGGGCGGGGAGGGAAAGGGGCTCTGTCCTTATCTCCCTGTGCCTCCTCCCGGTACGTTCCGCCATTCTCCCTGGCAGCTAGGTGGGGAGAGGGACAGAGCTGCTTCTGCCTGGCTGGGAGGCAGTGGCGGCCCGCTCCCTGCCCATGCTTGGCTGCCAGGGACAGCAGCCGAGCATGTCAGGGGGAGGGAAGGCTCTGGCTCGCTCGGCCCCGGTCAGTGGCAGTAGAGCCCAGGCAGGGAGCGGGCTGCCATTGCCTCCCAGTCAGGCTCTCTCAGGCAGAAGCGGCTCCATCCTGCGCCCTGCCCGGCTGCCAGGGAGACCAGCTGAACATGCTGGGGAGGGGGAAGTGCAGGGAGAGAAGGACAGAGCCCCCCCCCCAGGTAACATGAGGTGGAGAGAGCGTGGCAGCCCCGGGCTGGGCAAAGGGGGAGGCTGTCACTGGGCAGAGGAGATACGTGGGGCGGTCATGTGTCTTCCCCTTTAGATTGTGCCCCCCCAGTATGGGGAGGCACGAGTCTATGATTTAGAAGAATGGTATATGTGGCTATGTTTGAAGACAGTGCCCTAATCAAGATGATTTTCTTCATTGTAGAGAATGGCCTGAACCAAAATCCTGAATCTAAATGCCACTGAACTCTGCAGTAGTTCAGATCTGGATTCAAAGTTCACAGCTAGGCTCTGCCTCTGTGATGAGCTAAACCAAAACCCCAGAGTTTAATATCTCCAACACCCAAACTTTGGTGAAGTTTGGATCTGGACCTGAACTTTGCACCTTTATGCTCCTCACTGATCCATTAGAAGCCAGTTTTGTGCATAACACAAACATAGCACAACTAATATACTAGCTTTAGGTGTCTATCATGCTCCCATTGAAGGTAAGGGGGGGGGGGATTCCATTGATTTCAATGGTGCGGGGAAAAGCCCAGTGAATTCCCATGGCCATGAATTATTTTTTTCCCCCACCAAATTTTCATGTAAGATGGTCTGTAACGTTAGCTACTATCTGATTTCAAGAAGTTACATGGTTATCAGTTAAAATTACTCTGGCTATACATGTGAAACTATTCCTAGCTACTGAGTGGCTGAAGTCAGCCAAAGGGCAAATGCATCACTATTAACCTAATTTGGTGTAAGAGGAGCCAATATTCACCTCAGATCTCAAGTGTTTTCCTCTCTGTCGCCCAGGAAATACATAATCACCACATGGTTTATTTCATTGTTGATAGTATAATTTGCTGCTGGAAATAAATTGTCAACTTAGGCTTTTTCCACATCTATATAAATCCATGGTACGCCTACATCTTGAATACTGTGTTGCATGCAGATCTGGTTGCCCCATCTCAAAAAAGATATATTGGAATTGGGAAAGGTAAAGAAAAGAACACTATGAGGAGAGATTAATAAGACTGGGACTTTTCAGCTTGGAAAAGAGATGACTAAGGGGGAGATATGATAGAGGTGTATAAAATCATGACTCGTGTGGAGAAAGTAAATAAGGAAGTGTTATTTACTCCTTCTTATAACACAAGAACCAGGGGTCACCAAATGAAATTAATAGGCAGCAGGTCTGAAACCAATAAAAGGAAGTATTTCTTCACACAACGCAATGTCAACCTGTGGAACTCTTTGCCAGAGGATGTTGTAAAGGCTAAGACTATAACAGTGTTCAAAAAAAGAACTAGATAAATTCATGGAGGATAGATCCATCAATAGCTATTAGCCAGGATTGGCAGGGATGATGTCCCTAGCCTCTGTTTGCACCATGAGCAGTTTCTTCTTTCCTACCAGAGTACCCTAAAGAGTGCTGAATCTTATGACCTGCTGCACACTATGTTTACAAGGATAAGAAAATAAAAACACATGTAAATCTCAGCATTAACATCACTACTGCATGTAGTTTGGCTTACTCCAAACCAGTTTCTACATAGCTAAACTACATGGTTTTTAGGTCCTCAACATTTTGCTTTCCATGAAATTGAGCTTTGCAAAATGTTTTGAAAATTAGCTTGCAAAATTCACTTCTAACCTGAAACTTTGAGGTTTTGTGCACTCGAAATTGCTAGCCAAAGCATGACAACAACCATATTTGGCAATTTTGTCTTACAGACCGAAGAGAGGAAGGGATAAAACAATACACAGAAAGTCACACATATATCTGACATATCCAGAAATGGATCCCCACAGGAGTTTGTTGGGATGGGAGTGACTAGGAATGTAAGCATTCTGGCTCTGCCTCTGGACATGGCATGGGAAATCTGTACCAAGCCTTGGACTTGCCAATGGAGAAATTATGGGCAGTCTGAATGAAGAAAGAAAGTCTGAGGCTGACTGTTAGATTTTTTTTGTAGTATAGCAGTAGATAAGTCAGCCTATTTACACCATGAGAAGTTTCCTCTTTCCTACCCAAAAGAGTGCTGAATCTTATGATCTGCTGCACACTATGTTTACAAGGATAAGAAAATAAAAACACATGTAAATCTCAGCATTAATATCACTATTGCATGTAGTTTGGCTTACTCCAAACCAGTTTCTACATAGCTAAACTATATGTAAAGGAACACTACAAACCAGCCGTTACATAACCAAATTATAGGTAAATGGAAACTCAGCACAGCCAAATTCCATATAAATCCAGTGATGGGGAAAATGAGGAAAAGTTATGGGTCTGACGCTTAGCCAAGTTAGCCAAATCTTTGGAGGACCCCACCAGACCACACGTCCTTACACAATCATCCATCAACCTTGCCTAGTGTTACGTCCCTAGGAGAAAAGACTGTTGACTTGTTACCCCCACTCCCTCTGGCTTCTTTGGTGAATGGACTGCCCTCCCAGATGGTGTCTTCGGAAGCTAGGGGACAGGGCCACTGCCCCTTTAACTCCTGTTTTCACAGGAGGGAGTGCAATCGATGATTCTCCTTCCCCACATGGACTAGCACATAGAGCCAAATATTTTTTTGACTGAGTCAGAGAGAGCACACGAAATACAACCATTCTCATTCCCCAAAACTGATGGTCACTGTGTGAAGGGTTGATACTAGTGTGCCATGCAAGCAGCAGCACAACACTCCAGGGATGTTCCTCTGGCAGCTGAGTGATGTGAGTGGAGGCAGAGTGTTGGACTGCTGCTACCTGAATCTCTTACGCACAAGAAAGAACTTGCAGAACGGATAAGGGTGGTATGGCACCCTTATTTCTGTGCTGCTGCTGGCGGCGGCGCTGTCTTCAGAGCTTGGTGGCTGGAGAGCGGCAGCTTCTGGCCAGGAGCAGGTGCCAGGGCTATGAACTGCCAAGCCTAGAGTCCCGGCACAAATTAAGCAGTGTCTAGAACACTCTGACATTAGCAGCAACAATGGAATCCTACCGACAATTATATACAAAAAACCCACAGATCCCCACACCTACCTTCATAGATCCAGCAACCACCCCAAACACACCAAGAAATCTGCTGCCTACAGCCAAGCACTCAGATACCACAGAATATACTCCAAGGAGACAGTCTGGATATAAACCTTAACACAACTAAAACCACCTTCACCAAAGAAGGACACTCCACCAGAGAAGTAGATCACATCATGAAATGTGCCACCCAAATACCCTGAGAGAACCTGCTTCAATATAGAAATAAAATCCTCTCTGACCACACCCCACTAGTTGCCACCTACCACCCCCACACTGGAACCCATACAGTGCATCATTAAACAGTGGGGACCACATCCTGAAACAAATCTTTCCTGAACCCCCTTTTCTGACCTTTAAACAACCACCCAACCTCTTCAAGCTCACCATGAAAGAAGTTCCCCACAGACCAGGACACATCAACTCAAAGTAGCCCCAGACCCTGCCAGAACAACAGATGCAAAACCTGTAGACATATCTCCATTACTACAATGATCAACACCCCCAACAACACACCTTTCAAGATCCATGGGTTCTACACATGCCTATCACAACATGTAGCGTACTTCAACCAGCACGCTAAATGCCACCATAGCAACTATATGGGTAAAACCAGACAATCACTACGTTCTCGAATGTACTCGCAGAGGAAAATGATAAAAGACAAAAACACAATATCACTTGTGAGTGAACACTTTTCACAAAGTGATCATTCTATATTTGACCTCACTCTCAAAGGAAACCTGCAGAACACCTCCAAAAGATGAGCCCAGGAGCTTACATTCATAACTTTGCTAGATGCTAAAAATCATGGACTGAGTAGAGACACTGGATTTATGGCGTATTACAACAGTTTGTAACCCACTAACGCCCCTCAGCTTTTTTATCCCCCTTTCTTTCCCCACATGACTGTAGAGATGTTAACAGGCCACTTCATCTTGAATGGTCCCTTGAAATATGTATTAACTACTTATGCTAAACATGGGAGCCTGGTTTGTATAATTTTTGGTGGTGCCCAGAACGGGTCCAAGCAGAGCTTCCCATCCATAGGACGGACCGGGGCAACCGCCCCGGCCCCATGCTTTGGGGGGCCCCACACTTCAGGGGGACGCAGGGTCCAGGGTGACCTGGGGGTTAGCGGGGGGGCCTGCTGCTGGCAGCAGCAAGCGACTCAGCCCCAGCCTGCCCCGCTGGCTCCCGGCATCACTCGGGGGAGAGGGCGGAAGCCAGAAAGAGGCAGGGGCGGGGGCTTGGGGGAAGGAGTGGAATGGGGGTGGGGTGGAGCAGGGGCAGGAAGAGGTGGGGCGGGGGCTTGAGGGAAGGGGTGGAGTGGGGGCGGAGCAGGGTGGGCGGGGCCAGGTCGCTTGCTGCTGCCAGCGCCACGCCCCCCGCTAATCCCCCAGGCTGCCTGGGGCCAGGTTGCTTGCTGCTGCCGGTGCCAGGCCCCCTGCTAACCCTCCAGGCCACCCTGGACACCACATCCCCCTGAAGCGCCAGGCCCCCGCAAAGCGCAGGGCCCGGGGCAGTTGCCCCGGTCCGTCTTATGGGTGGGACGGCTCTGAAAATATAAGCCCAAACATTGGTGGAGCTGGGCCCATGTTCCTGAATATTGGTGGCGCACGAGCACCACGGGCCTATATAACTCACCACCTATGATGCTAAACAGTCCGTTCCACTTTCTATTTAGCTGTGACACTCTGAGTACATTTCTTACACCTGAAGAAGAGCTGTGTGTGGCTGGAAAGTTGGTCCAATAAAAGATATTGTCTCACCACCTTGTCTCTCTATAACAAAGTGACAATTTAAAAAAATAATTTAATTCTGGGTTGATGGAAAGTTGGTCTCGAGAATGTACAATGAGATGCAAATGCTTTAAACAGCACTGAATATTTTTGATGCAAACTCAGGAGTTTTTCCACTGTAAAATCTTTGAATGAAAAGGATTGAAAGCCATATACTAAGATACTGAAAAGGTGATCACATTTCTACGTTACATACAGTTTGCAAACAAAATCAATGGATATTTTGAGTTTCCCACCTCTATGGACCCAGGAATACTTTTACTGATATAGGAAGTAGAAACGGAGAATCAACAACTGCATTGTAAGGAGATACAAAGATATTCATGAAAAAAATATTACTGATGACATCCAGTTGATAGTCAAATAAAATATTGAAACATGCAAATTGTTATTCAGTTAACATTTTATGTATTTTATTGACATGATGTACTACCAGTAATGGTTTCTATACATCTGAAAAATGTGGATGGCTGTGATAAAGGTATTTCAAAGACTTTTTTTTTAAATAGCAAAAAATATTGCCTGGAATATGTATGAAGTCCACCTCCACCCTCAGTCATAACAGGAAAAAACACAGATGAACTAGGATCATCCCTCAGTGATTGTGGACAAGATTTTTAAGATGGATATTTTATAATTGCTATAAGGATAACCCTGAATAAGTGTAGAAAGCACACAACAAAAAGAAATTCATGACCCCAGTGAGTGTTAGTAAAAACTAACTACTGTCATTGTTAGTTGCAAGAGATCAATACTGTGTATGAAATGAGTTCCTGAGAAACAGCTGCCATAGGAAATTATTCTCATTAGAGGCTTTACTAGACTATCAATTAGATCTGGTATTCTTGAGCTGGGAAGAAGGTCATGCATTTCCGAAATGATGGATAATCTCTCCCATGGTGTAGTTTTATGGGATGATCTGATGAGCCACTTGAAATGGTGTTATTACTTCTAAATATGGTACAACTGTAATTGAAATGAACAACATGATACTGGTGTTCAGGAAACTCCTTGGGACTAATGCATCAATGAGTTCCAAAAAGGGTACATTTGGTAGGGATGAGTCAGGAGTGGATAGTCTCTTTTTGAACCATGGTATGAATAAAAACGTAGATGTGCCACATCTTTGACTCCAAGGAAGATTTTAATGGGCTAAAATAAAGGACCTTGTGGTACCTGAGAGAACATGTCATTCAGGCAGCTGCAGGCCAAATCCGCTGATGGTGAAAATTGGCACCACTGCATTCACTTTAATGGAGCAGGACCAATTTACAGCCAAGTATTTAGCCCAGTATGAGAAGTCAATGGGAGTAGTAGGTGCACAGCACCTTTGCAAATCAGCCCAGTTCTTTAGGTATCCAAGTTTAAAATGCTGGCCTTAATATATTGTGTTGCATCATTAATTTGCTGCATGTGAATGATTTTGACTTGCAAGGTGCATATTTATATCACTGGATGTACTTTTATATTTTAATTAACTTTTTGAAAAATAAAAATACAGGATGGAGAAGCCTGAAAAGTTTCTTTTCAACTTCCATTTACCTCACCCCTTTCACTGTCACTGTTAATTAGTGATGGACCCAGATCCTTTTGTCTTAATTCCTCAAAAATATTGGTGAATCAGACAAAATGGAACTTCAGTTCAAATCATCCCTACTTTTTGTTTGCACGTTACAGAGATGGGACTAAGTCAACACTTTTAGCCAATCCCCCTGCCCCACTTCAGAGATCTGAATAAAATGTATTAGTCCTTTAGTTCAAACCATAGAGGTCTGGGCTAAAGGTCCTGCAATTAAACACTGCTGATGACTTATGTGGGGAGTTGCTACAGATGTACATGATAGAGCACGTTAGAGAGGAAGGATGGTCTTGTGGTTGACTCAGTAGATGGGGACTCAGACTGTGGTTCAATTCCCAGCTCTGCCCCAGGCTTCCAGTGTGACCTTGGAAAAATCACTTAGAACAAGATCCACACAAGACTTAGGTCCTGGATGTACAAAAGGAGTTAGTGCCTAAAGTCCCAGTTTCAGGACCACTGCAATACACAGAACTTCTTAATCCTGTAGGCGCCTAAACTCACTTGAGGCCACATCTATACTACAAATTTTGGTCTGCAAGTTACATCAGCATAACGTTGCTGCAGTTAGCATGTTGCTCATGTGCATGCATGTCTGGCTGCCTAGGCCAGCACAGCGCAAAATCACCAGGAGTGCTTGTGTCAATGTGCAGTGCAGTACACCATGGCTAGGTATTCCAGTGTTCCACTCTTCACCATCCAGTGCACTGTCTTTGAGGGAAAATTTGCAATATGTTGTAGGACAGAAACCAGTTATGCTGGAGTGATGGAGCAAGGGGTCAAGTTCCCATCGTACAACTTTCTTCATATCATAATGACATCTGTATCCCATTATCATCACCTTTTAAAAAAAAATCCCACAAACTCATGTGACACTTTTCACTGTCCACCATCTCTGACAGAAGCAGGGAGCCATCATAGCTCTGTGGTAGCATCATCAATGTTACAGACACAGGATGAACAATCCTCCAATATTTGCAGAGCTGCAACAAGAACGACAACAACAGAAGGCATAACAATTTTGTGGAGGACAGCTTGCTGTGGGACATAATGAAAGACAATTCAAGGTTATTGGTGGCAGCTGCAAACAGTGGAGCACCACTTCTGAGCCTGAGAAACAAGTATTGACTGGTGGGATCAAATCATAATGCAGATTTGGGATGACAAGCAGGGGCTGCTGAACTTTTGGATGCGAAAGACCACATTCCTGGATCTGTGTACCAAGCTCGCCCCAGCCCTCCTGTGCAGGGACACCAGAATGAGAGCTTCACTGACAGCGGAGAAGCAAGTGGTCATCGCACTGTGGAAACTTGCAATGCCAACTTGCTACCGGTCAGTGAGAAGTAATTTTGGAGTTGGAAAATCTGCTGTAGGGGACATTGTCATGCAAGTGTGCTCAATCCTGCTATGCAAGACTATGACTCTCAGCAATGTGCAGGACATAATGGATGGATCTGCAACACTGGGGTTCCCAAACTGCAGTGGAGTGATAGATGGCATGCACATCCCTATTTTGGCACTAGCTCACTTTGCCACAGAGTACATCAACAGAAAAGGCTACTTGTCTATGGTTATGCAGACATTGGTGGATCACCAGGGATGCTGAATTGATGTCAGTGTGGGCTGGTCGGGGAGGGAGCATGATGCTTGCACCTTTAAGAACACAGGACTGTTCAGAAAGTTGCAAGCATGGACATTTTTCTCTGAGTGGTGGATTACCATTAGCAATATTGAAATGCCAGTAGTGAGTCTGGGTGACCCAGCCTACCCCTTATTCATGAAGCAGCATGCTGGCCATCTTGACAGCACCAAACAAATATTCAACTACCACATCAGCAAGTGCAGAATGACAGCTAAATGTGCTTTTGGTAGATTGAAGGGACACTGGTGGTATTTACTATGAGATTGGATTTCAGTGAGAAAAATATCCCAATGGTTATAGCTGTCTGTTGCATCCTGCAAAATATCTCTGAGGCAAAGGGGGGGAAAAGCTGCCACCAGGCTGGACGGCACAGATGGAGTGGCTGTCTGTTGAGTCTGAACAGCTAGACACAAGGGCCATTAGAAGAGCTCAATGTGGAGCTATGAGGCCGTGGGAGGCCTTGAAAGAGCACTTTAACAGTCAGCCACAGTAATACATTGTCAAGTGGCAGGTCTAACTCAGCACCAGACTAACTGTTGGCTTCTGCTGCAGTTCCTTCGCTTTCTCACAGCACTGCCGCTGATCACTGTTGTACCCCTCCTGCATCCTTTTTGTAGATGTCCACATTTCTATGACTGGTCTGTAGCTGTGCCTGTACAGCTTTTTCTCTCCCCTCCCTCCCCAACAGGTCTAGAAGATGAAATACCTCTAGTCTACTTCAGGCACAAGTGTGTCTATAGTGTGTAGCTGGCATAGTTAGTTGAGCAGTTGCATGCAACAATTGAGAGCTGGTAGGTGTGCTCGCCAAGCTGGGCAATCAGGAAAAAGTATTAAAAAACATATGCATGTTTTTTTAAAGGTGGGGGTGGCTTCCAGTCTCCGTGACCCTGGGGCAGTGGAGTTAGGGTGACCAGACAGCAAGTGTGAAAAATCGGGATGGGGGTGAGGGGTAATAGGAGCCTATATAAGAAAAAGACCCAAAAATCGGGACTGTCCCTATAAAATCTGTGTCACCCTAAATGGTGACATCTGGTCACCCTAAATGGAGTTCACAATTGTGACCAGAACAGTCATTGTCAGGCATTATGGGACAGCTGCTGAAGGACTGTCAACATAGGTCATGCTGAGTCTACAGTCGTACGACCAGGGCTGAATGCCATTTGAGAAGATGGTGTTACTGTGTTGCTATAATGGGGCACTTATGCTGGCCAGAGAAGAATCTGAACATAAACACATGCACAACTAGGTTGACACAAGGGGACTTACATTGACCTACGTTTGTAGTGTAGACCAGGTTAAGTTCTAGCAATATAAAGTTCCCTAGGCCTTTATGTTTCTGCCTCTGAGCACACCCTCTAAGGCATCCAGAGGCCTATCACTCACCTAAGCGCCAAAGCTGTTCACGAACCATGAGAAGATAGGCGTTTGGCCACCTAACTCACTTGCAGGGCCTGATCCAATAGGTGCTTGCATGCTTGCTGAACCAGACCCCTCAGGTGAGTTCACACAAAAATTTGAGAAGCTCCCTCATAACTTTTAGCCTAGGGGTTAGGGTACTCACCCAGGAAATGGGAGATCCCCAGTTCAAGTCCCCCACTCTGCCTGAAGAGGAGAAGGGATTTGAATGGGGATTTGCCATTTCTTAGGTGAGTGGCCTACCCACTGGGCTATGGGATATTCTGAAATGGGTCTCTCTCTCTCCTGTTGGAGCTGTCGTACTCTGGATCAATACTTGAAGAAAATCATTTTTGAGTGAAAGAAAATGCAAGAGCACAAGCCTGGTGATTAGAGCACTCTTCCAGGATGTGAAAGATATAGGATCCAATCCTCTGTTCCATTCACTGTGGATAAATAATTAGTCAAACAACTTCAATGGGAGAGACTAAGAAAGCTCCCCCACTCCACATACTCACATCAGAATATCCCATACCCCAGGGTCTAGGGCACGCATATAAAAGATGGCAGATCCCTGTTCAAATCCCTTCTCCCCCTAAAATTAGAGGGGAGGAATTGAACCAACAGTCTCCCACATCCCTAATCACTGGGCTAAAAGTTCTGAGGGTGGTAGTCATCCTCCCCCTCCCCCCAGCTTTTCCTAAAATGGCATGGGGCCTAGCACCAGGAGACTGTTCATAGGTGAGAATCTCTAGGAGAGAGAGTTGTCTAAATCCAGGTTGCAGGGAAGTGCCTCTCTCTCTGGGAGGAGTGGGGCTTAGTACAACATTTAGGCACCACTGAGATTCTCAAAACTTTCCTGGTTTGCAAAATATTTCAGTTTCTGCAGCAACCTTTTTAGTGAAATCTACCAAAAATTATGGAACCAAATTACACTAAGATATATTCAATGAGAATGTAACTCAGTTAAGTTTACAGGAAAACTTTCCCTTGTTCCCAACTATTATATCTTGAATTGCTGATCTGGGATCTTCTTGCTAGTTTACAAGGAATACATATGCCCATACATTTTTTGGCTACCTAAACTTATTAGAAGGCATCGGTGTACTGTGTTGTGAATACAGAGTCTGATCGCATATGCAGGTACTTTGAGGAAAACAAAATTCTTCTAGATATGTAGCATAGTTAGATCTGAGAACTGGTCTATAGATCATAAAGCCTCATTCTCTCTCTTATGTAGATTAGTCCTGCATAAGGGAGTGGAAAATGGAAAATCTCAGTTCCTGTAGCACACTGATAACAGGGAATGAGGTGAAAGAAATACAGATGAAATGCTTAGAAACTGATCAAGCTATTTCTCCTACAGACTGGAAAGGAAGAAAGCAGTATGTTTTTATTTTTAAATACATGGGAGTTGCTTAGCTACTATGCCAATGAGAGCAACAGAGGAACATATATTTTCCTCTATTCAGGCTTTTGAAAGCCTGTGCATAACTCAGAAGTTGATGGTCCCAGCCCCACCTCCTCCTCTCACCTCTCCCCGCCTTCCTCCCTCCCCCCCAAGACCTCATCCCCTGGCTGGGGCTGCAGCTGCTCCTCAGCTCTCTACCGCCCTTTGACTGCTCGCAGATGGTAACAGCTGCCAGGGTGGGAAGACCTGGCTCTGGGGCCAGAAGAGCAGCTACCACCGGGGGAGGCAAGGAGCCCAAGCCGGAGTGGGTCAGTTCGGGCAGCTGTGAGAAGCGGGCAGGCGGGGACATGGGCCAGAGGCTCCTCTTGGCCTCCCCCCAGTTCCCTGCCCGGGCTTACTCCTGCATGGCCACCTTCAGAGCTGGGCGCTCAACCAGCACCTGACATTCTCTCCACTCTGCCTTCAGAGCTGACTTATTTCCAAAAGTGTTTATATTCTAATGTAAGGCTTTTGGACCAATATACTTAAAGGATTAGATTAAAGGATTGTCTTCAGAGCAATCATTTATATTCAGCTACATCCTTCACCAACATTGCTCAAAATTTCAAGCATTTAGCTAGTCATGTAACTCCCATGATGCACTTCAATGGTTCAATCAGAGGGAAGATTGCAGTGCATCATGCGAGTCCAGTTAGGGAGTCCAACTTAATTACAACTCCCATGAGGCACATCTCAGATAAACTAGAGTAATCTCAACCTGACCTGAAACTAGATGTTTCATTGATTTTCCTGACCGAAAATCCAAAACTTTCTCCACAGAAAATTCAATTTTACAGAAATTGCTTTTTCCAAAACGAAAAAACATTTTGATGGGAGTTTCCTGGCCAGCTCTGATCATCATAGACTGAGTGATATTGCTCATTTGAAGGCAGGATTAGCTCTGCTTTTTCTAATACTTATATGTCTAAACTTTTAAGTTTATTTACTTCTTAAATGCCTCTCTCTTTTCTATTTCCTGTGAACAATCTGGTTGTACAATTTGTCATGATCCCATATTTCCTATGCAGTGGGCTTGGGTAACTGCTGCCATTACCAAGCTGCAGGGTTGGAAATTTTATATTGTGTCACCCCTCACTCTGCTCCCTTATTCAAAGGGCCCTGTCTCCAGGAAGAGGGGTGCTAGCCAATCAGTATGGTTGGTGGTCTTTGAAGACCACTGCAGGAATATCCAGACACTACAGCTCTACTCCAGCCTTGGTTAAACTTTTTTTTTTTTTAATTTAAAATGAAACCCATGAATAAACTCAGTTAATGTCAACCTAGAAGTGCCTTCTTACCCCCATCCTGTGCTTGAGAAAGTATTTCCAGATCTCAGTTTAGACGTCATTCTTGGAAGCAGCTAGGTCCTAAGTTCTCCGAACTTTGTCTCAATGCCACCTTTCTGGTAGCCTGGACTCCTACAGTACCCCTTATACTAGTCTCTGGTGTCTTTTGAGAGTCCATTCCTAGCATCTTCAGGCAGGTCCCAGAAAACGCCCCCTCCAGCCACAGCTCTCCCTTCTACCCGTCCTTGCCCCAGGGCTGGAATTTGAACTAACATTCCATAGCAGCTCCTTGCAACTGTAACCCTTCTGCCCATCTGAGTTGGCAGCAACAAGGGCCGGGTTCAGTATCTAGGGGTTCCGTTTCAATACCACAAAGCAAAACCGGCTCGAGCCCCCACCCAGTGACCTGGGACAATTTCATACCACCCCCCGGGTGCCTCTAAGAGGCAATACTTCCCCTCTCGCAAGCACGGAGTGCTAGGCCCCATGCCATTAATATCCTTTTAATAAAGGAGGGAAACNCCTCTAAGAGGCAATACTTCCCCTCTCGCAAGCACGGAGTCTGAGTGTAGCAAAATCCTTTTAATAAAGGAGGGAAACAATGCGGCATTATATTGGGGAAACACCACAAACAGGATTCATAATACAAACCATGAGCAAAAGACCCACCCCCAAGTAAGGTTGGCAGTGTCCTTTTCCCCTCAGGGTCTTAAGTCCAACAACCCAAAAGATCACCCCAAAGTCCCAAAAGTCCAACACCTCTAAAGTCTCTTGAGTCCAACAACCCAAGAGTCTCTGTCCTTGGTCAGTGCAGCCCCAGAGCTGCAGAGTTTTTGCCCCCCACAGCCTGGGTGGAAGGGGGGGGGGGAGAAAGGGTACGCAGGGTGTTAAGGGGCACCTTACGTGGTCCGAGGCCAACTGCCCCGCCTCTCCGTGGGGTTCTGCTGCCACCTTCACCACGAGCCGCTCCACTCCACTATCCATCCCGTGAGCTGCACCAGCCGTCCCACAAACTGCTCCGCTCACTGTCCCACGCCAACCGTCCCACAAACTGCTCCGCTCGCCGTTCCGTGGGCCATGCCAACTGACCCGCAAACTGCTCCGCGTGAGGGGCCGATCAGCAATATAGCTTCAGGCTCCCCCACTAGTTAACACAGCACTCAGCAATCTCAGCTCTTAGTACCTTTAGTGATTTCAGCTTGTAGTAGGGGAGCCCTAGTGCTGGTGCACCATTGGCCCAAAGCAAATTCAGCTCAGCAGTCTGTAACTAGACTCCTAATGGAATCAAAGTTAGCTCTGACATTCAACAGTGGAGAGAGAAGGGGGTGCAATTGGTGTTGCAGGCCCTCAAAAGGGGCCCATCCCATCAAGTACAAACACCTGCCCCCAGCCTCTCTCAATTCACTGGGTTTTGGAACCCATGTCCCTTGTCTAGCAAGTGCTACTTAGTTGATGGTGAGTCCCTCTGTCATCCAACAGTTCACTGGCCTTGATTCACATAACCAGGGTAACAACACTTTATTCTTCCTGCCCCAATAACAGAGAAACTGGGGATCCTACAACAGCCAAAGTTACCATTTTGGGCTGCTGGAGGCTCATGCTAGGCGGAGTGGGTGTGCCTCTGCAAACAAGATCAGCCCCTGAAGTTCTTCTCCACACTCGCCATAATTCACCACCAGATGTCAGGGTAGAGCTCATCCTGACTCTGCTTACACAACCAAATAGGCTTTTAGAGTCCTCTGATGTGAAATCATTCTCTCACGTCCAAAGGTTTCACTTCCCACCAGCCCATAAATGAAACATTAACTCACTACATTACCTAACATCCTCCATACGTTTGTTTTCTATTTTAATTTGACCTTTCGCTGAGCATTTTTAAACTTGGAAAACCGCCAAGTGAAAGAATTAATTAATGATCTGCATCTTCTAACAAAGAGCCAACGTGCCTTAATTATACCACATGAGATGTTTTTGCCAAGTAGTAAAAAACAGGATGCCTCCCATAGTAAACATTTTTATATACAAAATGATAGGACTTCAATATTTAGCCCTTCTCAAAGCAAACTCCCATAAATCAATATACCAGATCCTGAGGTCCTTCCTTAGGCCATTTACCACTGCAAATCAAGGGCAGTTTGCCCGAGAAAGAACTGAGAAAAACTGCAATAGTCCCATTACCAAAAATTGCTCCAATTTGGCATGCACAAGGGCTGAGTAAAAGAATAGGTAGGATATCATGGCATGGCCCTTTATGCAACGTTATAGAGTAGGCTGATGACTAGGATTATTTTGCGATAATTTCGAACAGCTACCCATCATTGTGGTGAAACATCAATGGTCTGCTTTTCTGCTTGACTTCTAGAGAAACAGTTATAATTATATATACACAATTATAATTATAACATCAAACAGGGAAGAACTGGTAGGAGAAGTAGAAGTGAGTGGCAACCTGGACAGCAGTGACCATGAGATGGTCGAGTTCAGGATCCTGACAAAAGGAAGAAAGGAGAGCAGCAGAATATGGATCCCAGACTTCAGTAAAACAGACTTTGACTCCCTCAGGGAACTGATGGGCAGGATCCCCTGGGAGGCTAATATAAGGGGGAAAGGAGCCCAGCAGAGCTGGCTGTAGTTTAAAGAAGCCTTATTGAGGGCACAGAAACAAACCATCCCAAGGTGCAGAAAGAATAGCAAATATGGCAGGCGACCAGCTTGGCTTAACAGTGAAATCTTCAGTGAGCTTAAACACAAAAAGGAAGCTTACAAGAAGTGGAAACTTGGACAGATGACTAGGGAGGAGTATAAAAATACTGCTCAAGCATGCAGGAAGGCCAAAGCACAATTGGAGATGCAGCTAGCAAGGGATGTGAAGGGTAACAAGAAGGGTTTCTACAGGTATATTAGCAACAAGAAGGTGGTCAGGGAAAGTGTAGGACCCTTACTGAATGGGGGAGGCAACCTTGTGACAGACAATGTGGAAAAAGCTGCAATACTCAATGCTTTTTTTTGCCTTGGTTTTCATAGACAAGGTCAGCTACCAGACTGCTGCATTGGGCAGCACAGTATGGGGAGGAGGTGAGCAGCCCTCTGTGGAGAAAGAAGTGGTTAAGGACTATTTAGAAAAGCTAGACATGCACAAGTCCATGGTGCCGGATCTAATGCATCCAAGGGTGCTGAGGGAGTTGGCTGATGTGATTTCAGAGCCATTGGCCATTATCTTTGAAAACTTGTGGTGATTGGGGGGAAGTCCTGGACGATTAGAAAAAGGCAAATAGAGTGCCTATCTTTACAAGAAGGAAGAAGGAGAATCCGGGGAACTACAGAACGGTCAGCCTCACCTCTGTCCCCGGAAAAATCATGGAGCAGGTCCTCAAGGAATCCATTCTGAAGCACTTGGAGGAGAGGAAGGTGATCAGGAACAGTCAACATGGATTAATCCAAGGGCAAGTCATGCCTGACCAACCTGATTGCCTTCTATGTTGAGATAACTGGCTCTGTGGATACGGGGAAAGTGGTGAACATGATATATCTTGACTTTAGCAAAGCTTTTGATACAGTCTCTCACACTATCTATCCCACAGGATAGAAAGCTGGCTAGATCATCTGGCTCAACGGGTAGTGATCAACGGCTCAATGTCTAGTTGGCAGCCGATATCAAGCGGAGTGCCCCAGGGGTTGGTCCTGGGGCTGGTTTTGTTCAACATCTTCATTAATGATCTGGATGGTGGGATGGATTGCACCCTCAGCAAGTTGGCAGATGACACGAAGCTTGGGGGAGGGGTAGATATGCTGGAGGGTAGGGATAGGGTCCAGAGTGACCTAGCAAAAATTGGAGGCTTGGGCCAAAAGAAATCTGATGAGGTTCAATAAGGACAAGTGCAGAGTCCTGCACTTAGGATGGAAGAATCCCATGCACTGCTACAGACTGGAAACCAACTGGCTAAGCGGCTGCAGAAAAGGACCTGGGGATTACAGTGGACGAGATGCTGGATATGAGTCAACGGTGTGCCTTGTTGCTAACAGCATATTGGGCTGCATTAGTAGGAGCATTGCCAGCAGATAGAGGAATGTGATTATTCCCCTCTATTCTGCACTGGTGAGGCCACATCTGGAGTATTGCGTCCAGTTTTAGGCCCCCCATTATAGAAAGGATGTGGACAAGCTGGAGAGAGTCCAGCAGAGTGCAACGAAAATGATTAGGGGGCTGTGGTACATGACTTATGAGGAGATGCTAAGGGAACTGGGGTTATTTAGTCTGCAGAAGAAAAAAGTGAGGGGGGATTTGATAGCAGCCTTCAACTACCTGAACAGGGGTTCCAAAGAAGATGGAGCTCGGCTGTTCTCAGTGGTGGCAGATAACAGAACAAGGAGCAATGGTCTCAAGTTGCAGTGGGGGAAGTCTAGGTTGGATATTAGGAAAAACTATTTCACGAGGAGGGTGGTGAAGCACTGGAATGGGTTACCCAGGGGGATGGTGGAATCTCCATACTTAGAGGTTTTTAAGACCTGGCTTGACAAATCCCTGGCTAGGATGATTTAGTTAGGGTTGGTCCTGCTTTAAACAGGGGGTTGGGACTAGATGACCTCCTGAGGTCTCTTCCAACCCGAATCTTCTATGATTCTATGATAATTAATTCATTATAGACTTAACCTTAAAAGGTACTGTAGCGGGGTGGTCACCCGCTCCTGCTCTGAGGGGCTTAAAGACAGCCCTTGGAAAGGGCTGGGGTTGAGAGAGAAAACCCTAGGTTGACTGGGGAAACAGCCGCAGCTGGGCCATGCCCCAATCAGGCCTCAGCAGGCCCTACATAAGAGGCTGGAAGCTAGGAGCTCAACAGTGTCTCTCTGCATTCAGAGAGAGAAGGGCCTGGCTGCAGGGAGCTAGAGAAAGGGCACCTGAATGGAGCAGGGCTGGGGAAAAGCAGAGGCGCTGGGGAGCTCCAGCCTGGAAAGCCCCAGGCTGTGGCCTAGCATTGGGCTAACAGGTACTGGGGGTTGCAGAGGGCAGCCCAGGGGTAGGCAAAGGCAGCAGGTCCAAACCCAACCTTGCCAGTGATGAGTAGGCTGATACGGAAGTCTGCCCCAGGGTGTGGGGCTAGACGAGGACTGGCAGTAGCCTTACACTGAGGCGAGGTGGGGATAGTGGGTGGGGTTTCCTGGGAGGGGAGACCCTGAGAGAAAGAGGGTACTGCCAGGGGGCAGCACCCGGAGAAAGGGGCACCAGGGTCCAGGGAGGGATACGGGGCCAGTGGCAAGGCGGATCACCGGCCTGCAGAGGGTGTGCCGGGCTGGAAATTGAGCTAATTCCCTGAGAGACCAGCAGGAGGCGCTGCAGGGGTGAGTCTGCACTGCTACAGGTACCCAGTTTGTATGATGCTGCTTCTAACAATGTATCAGGAATGGCTTACAGTTACAGGCCAAAATGTTCAAATGTAATTCATTATTCTGAGTGCTTCCATTTTTGGGTGCCCAACTGGAGACATCCAAAAGGGCCCTGGTTTTTCAGAAAGTGCTGAGCACTCATTTTCTAAGGGAAAAAAAACAAACAAACCCGCAAGCCTTTTTAGGGAGTCTCAAATTGGGTATCCAGAACCACTAATCATTTTTGAAAATCTTGGCCTGACAATGTACATCAAATCAATCTCATTACCACTATTAATCACAGAGGGCAGGGCCAGATCAGCCATTGTGTAAGTGAAAGTAACTCTGAAATAAATGCAGCTTACATTGGGTCTGGTTTTGGCCTGTAATATTCATTTTCATATCCCTGCAGTTATATTCCAGCATCCTCCACTCATACTAGTCCTTCTGGATAGTATCATTCCACTGTTTTGCATTCCCTTCCTTCCCCTTCCAATCTAGTAGCACATGCATGTACTTTTGACAGTGTCCTCCTTCCAAGTCACTGAAGCATAAAGAAAAGTGGCCTTAATGCTAATCCTTTGAGACAGCTCAGTGATTCTCTCTCTCTCTACCTGCAATCTGTATAGATAAGTGACAGAATAGGTGGATACATTATTGAATAAGGGTTTATATTTAAGTGACTAGGAGAGAATAGATAATTGATTAGACTTTGTTCAGTATAACTTAGTCTTTAATTATTAATTTTCTTTTTAAATGTCCCTGTAACCAGATTGTACCTCACTGCATAAAACTTGCTGTTCTCATTTCCTTTATCTGTGCTTCCCTTTCTTCCTCCTATTCCATGCTGAATATTTTATCACATTTCCTCTCCTCCCCCTTGGAAAGTGCATATTCTTCTTGGAAACTGTGTATTCTTTTTGGAAGGTGCCTTCTCACATGGATTCCCAAATTTACTCTCCTTTTACCATACACCAGCTAGTTAATTGCAAGTATCCTTCACCAATAGAGAGAGATAACTAATTGGTATATTAAATGAAGAGGTAAATCCTATTTTATTGATGTAGACAGTTCCATTTCTGTCTGAATGGTAAGTCAAGAATGATTTGGCCTGTAATGTACTTCAAATGTGCAATATAAGTCATTAATCACTCAGAATGCTTTGTGCTTCTTTCCTTGCTGTTTCATTGATCATTTAAGGCATTTATTCTATCTAGATCCATTTTTACTACCTAAGCTTCTAGTTTCCTTCTACTGCTCCAGCCCAATAAACTGGCTCTTAAAATTGTATACAATCCTAGCCCCACTGAAGTCAATGACAAACTCCCATTGATTTTAGCAGGCCAGGATTTCACCCACTGACCTCTGTGTCATGCTAACTCAGAAAATAAACAATGCCTCAAATATTTTTCAGTAAGCCACCATGTTTCAAAGTCTTAGACAATATTGCTGAACTGAAAGCAAATGAAAAGTGAGCGTTGCAAATGAGATTAAGGTAACATATTTTCATCTTCACGTACCCTCTTGAGTACTTGGTAACTTCATAGTATATGTAAAAATCTAGTGAAAAAGCTTTAGTATTCACTGAAGAACCTTGTTTCTCAAACATCACAAGCAACAGAACAGGAAAAAAATCAGTAGTTTGTTTAGAACTCCTGTTGAAGCAGTGTTTCAAACGGTTTCATCTGGCACTAAGGCAGTAAGAGTGGAATTGGATTCTCAGAATTTCTGAGGCGGTGCTTTTCAAGAGCAAGTAGTTCTCAGAAATCCATTGCCTTTTGCTCTTACCATCAGCTCCCCTTTTTGAGCTCTTATTGTAGTTTATCTTTAAAAAGTCTGTGCCATCTATAAATGGTGTTTCCATTTTCAAAGCTTTTAGTTTATTACTGGATCAAATTTGAAGGACATTACTGCATGCCCAGTTTATTGGTTTCCTTGCAGGTGCTTGGAGGCCTACAGTTATTACAGCTGTTGTAAGTGGTTTGGGGTACATCTTAGGAAATTACATTCTGCCTGCCTAAAATTCCTAAAATTGGAAATACTTTCTTTTTCACTTCCCATCTCAAACTGTTTGGCAGTATGCCCAGGTGCTGTTCAATAATTAATTTCTCCCTCTACAAAGGTCTGTTTCAATGTTGAGTAAAGTTATTCCTGTCTATAATACTAAAATCAAATTACATTCATATAATGCAAAAAATACAAATTCTTTCTCCCCACGACAGCCCTTATCCTCAGGACCGGCTCTAGGTTTTTTGCTGCCCCAACCAAAACATTTTTTGGCTGCCCCCCACCCCAGCCCTGGGCTCTCACCCCCAGCCCTGGGCTCTCACCCCCAGCCACCCCAGCCCTGGGCTCTCTCTTCCCAGGGCACCCCCCTGCGCACGACGTGTTGCTGCTGCCAGGGCCAGCTCTAGGCTTTTGCCGCCGGAAGCGCAAAAAAAAAAAAAAAAAAAAAAGGCCAGAATGCCGCCCTTGAAAATGTGCCGCCCCAAGCATGTGCTTGGTTTGCTGGTGCCTAGAGCCGGCCCTACTCATCCTGCAAGAAGCTCCATGTAGGCAGACCCATGCAAAGCCCTTTGTAGTCATGTATACACATAATGAAGTCAGGGAACTCCACAAGGACACAGGATTTGCCTGAGCAAAGCTCCTTGCAAGCTCTGGGCCTTGGATTGCAATAGGACTGCACACCGCATAGGGACACAGTGTTAAATTCTTCATTCCTCCTTCATCCATTCGGAATTAGTACTAGATAAATTTCTCCTTCCTGAGAATGTCTGATTGGAATGAGGGACTGAGAGCTCCCATAGTAAAGCACTTTAGTTATGGCACAGCCAACAATTTGACAGACACTTTTGGGGTGAGGGACTTCAGCCAGCTCATGACAGAACCATAGAAATGAAGGGGTGTAAGGGACCTTGAAATGTCATCTAGTCCAGCTCCTTTCACCCCACCCGAGGTAGTACCAAGTATGTCTAGACTAGCCCTGACTGGTGTTTATCTAATATGTTCTTAAAAACCTCCAGCAATGGGGATTCAAAAGCTTCCCTTAAAGTTGTCAAAAGTACTGACAGGCTGCTGTGGAAACAGCATGCTCAAAGCCTAGGGGGGAAGGGTCCGGACTTCAGAAGTAGCACTTTCTATCACCCAGAGTTGACCACTGACTGGCATTGACAACCTTCAGAGCAATTTCTAACTACTGGAAAAAAAAAATAGCCATAAGGGTGGAGGTTGCAATGGTGGACCTTGAGGGTAGTAGAGGTGTAAGTTGGAGAAAGAATAAGGGATTCAGATATGGACACAAAGGGCAACAGAAGAGGACAGACAACACTGGTGACTATAAAAATTGTGTTCCCTTGATAAATCAGGTCCAGTGACACACACAAGAGTCTAAAGAGTAAGTTAGTTCAGAGACCATAAACTCAGTCATGCCTCCTTTAGAATGTGCATTGAGATGCCCAAGAACAAGTTCAAGGGAAAAGAAATAAGCACAGGCCAAATAACCTTTATTGACCAACTCAGCTTCAGTGAGATCAACTATGGCAGTGTCAGTAATTGAAGACAACTCCTGAGCTTCTCGTCTTTGATACTTGCAATGGAGAACATTCAGGATCAGAACTTGGTTCTGTTGAAATCCTTAGCAGTAACTGCCATTGACTTTAAACAGAAACTGCAGTAGGCCCTGAGTGCAAAACAAGAGACTTTTTGCCAATTTGAAGAACATAATAAAAAACATACCTGTTGTGAAGAAGCAATTCTACTCTAGATCAACTTTTCTTTATTGCTTTGGTTTGTATCCTTTGCTCTTCGCTGCCAACAACATTTACATGAAAACAGGATTGTTCCTGTTTAGAAGCCTGATCCTGAAAGGTGCTGAGTGCTCTTAACTCTCATTAAGTTCAGCACCTCACAGGCTCTGACCTTAAACTTATCAGGATTCATTCCTTATCACACATCTGAAGTTATACATTTTCTGTAACTTCATAAATTGCTGTCAGGATTATTTCTTCAGGAAAGAACTTTTAAGGGAAGTACCAACACAAGTGTTGCCTTTCTAAAGTTCATCTTTTTTTAGGTTTCTACTTCAGTGATGAGAAGTAATACAATGTTCAAAGGAACATTTAAAAGAATGCATTTTGAACAAACTGGAGCGTAAGTAAGTGTGGGGGCTGCTAGTGGCAGAGGCAGTGCTAGCCTATGGAGGGCTTTAAGCAGGAATATTTTGGGGGCTTCCAACACCACATAATAAAAAGCATATGGGGGGGCCCACCCCATGAGCTGCTTGGGAGCCTAAGCAATTGCCTAGTCAGCTTATGCCTAGCACTGGCTCTGGCTAGTGGAATGACACTGTGGTCCTTCAAGCAAAGAGATTGCTGAAACTACATTAAGCGTTAGTGTTAGAGGGCTTTCCCTTCACCCCCTCCCCTGGTTCTTGTCATGCAGACAGAAAGCAGAAGACCAGAAGTCCGAAGTGCAGGCAATGCGATGTTTATTGGGGTTAGTTCCAAGCAAACATATCCACAGCTCTACACACCGGCAGTCTGTTTCCCACTGTTCCGTTCCCAGCTCTGACACCGCAGAGCATTTACTTCATGCTCCCTTCCCAGCTCTGACACTGCAGAGCCTTGCCTGTGCCCTCGTTCCCTATTCCCCATTTCCCACCTCTTCTTTCTTAGCAGGCCCAAATATACCTGCAATGCACACCCTCGGTCCCACCCCTTACAATTTATGGTCATGTTCTGTTTTGGGGGGTTGTGGGTCTGGGTCTTCATCCCACCTCTTTTGTACCCCATGGGAGGGGTAAGGAGTGAGGTTGCATTCTGGCCAAGGCCAGGCCTTTCTTTGGCTTTTAGTGTTTGTCTCCTGCCCTGCCACCGCCCATTCCCCTCTTCCCCTTCTAACTGGTTGCTTTACCTTGGCTTGAGAAAGGAGCCAGGCAGCCTTTCAGTGTATGCTCATATATTACACTCACCATACCCTGTAACGCTTTAGCTCTATCCCTTATCTTTTCTCATTGTACTAAAAGCCACATCTGGTTGTGGGAAACACAACACACAGTGTCTTTGTTCATTGTTCTTCACACGTATTAGTATGAGATGTGAGAGTATCAAAAAGTCAAAGCCAAAATTCTATCTCAGGGTGACAAACAAGCCTATATACTAACAGTTAGCATTAGTTTTCAGAGAACGGTCAGGAAGTTGTGTTATCACCATATGAAATGCACCACATCTACAGTTCCTGCACTGAGGAAGTCTGGAGGTTCTCACCATCAAATTCTGTATCAATGTGATGATCTCCATTTTACAACAGCTATCCCTGATTCTTTCCAGTAGTTTGTTTGGTTTTCCCCCTCCCCACAATCAATATCTTCTTCCTTTTCATCCTTTTTCCTTTGGTTACTTTATTATTGTCCTTCCTGGCTTGTCATGGCTTACTTGATAGTTCTTTGTAAAACTAAGTCTCCTCACGATCTGACTAAGTCTTGAACTACGCTGCTTAGCCTCAAACTCTATTTAAAAGCTAAGCAGGCAAAGTTGTTGTTTGGGGTTTGTTCTTTCTCCATTTGGTTTCTTCTTCAGAGTGCTTGCAAAAAAGCAAAGACGACCGAACATTAGTGTTGCAGGAGGTCCATGGAAATATCTGCATCTCGTCACTCGTAGTGTAATTAAAAATGCACTAATTTACTAAGTAAGATGGGACCATCTAGGGAATTCATGAATACAAAATTATATTTTATGGCTTGAGTGTTTTTCCATCTGTCCCAAACACTCAATCAATATTGACTGAACGTCAAGATGTTATTTTAATTAGAGGTTTGTACTGCTTGGCCCAGATCCACACAGGTACTTAGGTATCTAAACCTCAGACTTAGGCTCCTAAGTCATAGGCGTGGTTCCACTGTGATCCAGAAGAGTCCCACTGGGACGTTCCCCTCTGGTGTTATCCAGACCAGTGACCTGCTAGGTTACTCCAATCCTTGACTCTGGGAGTCAGCCTTACCCTGCTCTGCTGTGAGAACCCCCACTCCTAGTCTGTTCACGCACAGCCTCTGGCATGTAAGCTGCTTCTTGGATTGTGCAACCAAATGACACTAGCCAATATCTCCCGTCCCAGACACAACCCTAGGAACCTTTGTCTTGCAGTGTCCAGTTATGCCCGCGGGACGCTGCAAGCTTATGAGTTTGTCAGTTTAACAAAGAAATTGATATGCACCAGGCTTGTTATCCCAAGGGGAGTCTCAGGTCATGCTTCAAACCAAACGCACTGCTTCAGGTAGAATAAACAAAAAATTATTAACTATAGAGGTAGATTTTAAGTGATTATAAGTCAAAGCATAAGTCAGATTTGGTCAAATGAAATAAAAGCAAAACGCATTTTAAGCTGATCTTAACACTTTCAGTGCCCTTACAAATTTAGATGCTTCTCACCACAGGCTGGCTGGTTGCTCTTCAGCCAGGCTCTCCCCTTTGATCAGCACTTCAGTTGCTTGGTGTGGTGTCTGTAGCTGTAGGTGGAAGAGAGAGAGAGAGAGAGAGAATGGCAAATCTCTCCTTTTTATCATGTCCTTTCTTCCCTCTTGGCTTTGCACCCCACCCCCTTCAGAGTCAGGTGAGCATTACCTCATCGGAGTTCCAAACTGACCAAAGGGAGGGGGTGACTCCCTGGAGAGTCGAACAGATTCTTTTGTTGCTGCCTAGGCCAGTGCCCTTTGTTCCTGTGAGGCTGGGCTGGGTTTGTACCATACCTGCCCTGATGAGGTGTGAACTGCCTCTCTGCTCTTGGAGAGTTTTTGCCTGGGCTTATTTTAAGCCACGAGGATGCATTTTCAGCCTCATAACTATATACACATGACATTATAACCAATAACCTTACTATAACATTACTGTAACAACCATGCTCAATGCATCATGAGCCTTACGAAGACACCTGACATGACAAACTTTGCACTGGATACCACACAATCATTTTACAAGGATGAACATGGGGGTGCTGGGTGTTCCCCTGAGGTAGAGCACGTCACACCCACCAAACTCTAAACTCACTCGGTACCTACCTTACAGGGTAAAAGTTCTCTCAGCATCCAAATTTCTGCCTCTGGGCCTGTGCACTGCTGCCTCCCTCTAGGTATCCAGATGCCCCCCTCTCACCTAAGCAGTTCATAAACCAAGGGTAGACAGTTGTGTGTGGGGCCCAATCTGGTAGATGTGCTCACAGGCCACCTACCAGATCAGGTCCCATTCAAAATCTGCCTCAAGGTGGTGGTGCCCACCTTCCAACTTTTAGCCTAGTGGTTAGAACACTCACCTGAGCTGTGGGAGACCCAGCTTCAATTCCCCCTATCTGCATGGGGGTTTTTTTTGTGGGGGGGCAGTGTAGCCATACCCTGGGTCTCCCACATCCCAGATGAGTGCTGGGCTAAACGTTTCAAGGTGGGCATCTGAACACCACCACCTCCTATCCAACTATTTTATGTGAAGTGAGGCAGGTGTCTAACTCACTCCTACAAGAAGTGCCTAAGCTGCCTGACTTCAAGAGACTGTTTCCCCCTTGTTGACTACTAAGCAGCAATATGTGCTTAAATCTGGGCTGCAGGAAGGTGACTATCTGGGAGAGAGGGGCAGGGATTACCACATACCCCTCTGGTGAGCATCTCCCATTGGCTAGCTTAGACACCTCACTGCCTAGTGTGCTCGGTTTTGTGGATCTCTTCCCCCCCACCTCCACACCATCTATTCTATAGGGAGTCTAGGCACCTAACTCAGGCTTTGTGCACCACAATGTTGTTTCTAGGTGCCTAGGTAGATGGTGTGACGCTCAGCGTTACAATCCCTAAGTCCCTTGTGTTTAAATAAGAATCCTAACATGTCAGTGGAGACCAAGTATGCAGGAAGACTGAAGCTTGAGATGCATGGTCTAGTGAATGGTCTTCTCCTGCTAGGACCAGCTCTGCTCACAATACATGAACAGTGTGACCATGTGTGGTGCCCCTTTATAAACCAAAGCACTACAGTGAGAGAAGTGGCAATAAAGCATTTTTTAAATAGGAAGATGATGGGAA
Organism: Platysternon megacephalum; assembly: GCA_003942145.1. Lineage (NCBI taxonomy): Eukaryota > Metazoa > Chordata > Testudines > Platysternidae > Platysternon > Platysternon megacephalum. Next base: position 36,836 of record QXTE01000609.1, on the reverse strand, counting down.
AGGATGAGATTGGAAAAAGCCTCACATGGAGGAAATGCAAGGAGCAGAAGAAGCTTCTTGGAGGGGACAACATGAAGTTAGTATCTTTGGGAAATTTTGGTGTTTCCTCTACAAATGTGTGCGGCCAGCACTGTCTGCAAACACTGCCAAACACAGTGAGTGAGTGTGGAAGTGCATGTATGTGTACAGTTGGGCCTCAGGCAGTGTGACAGCCACCATCCTGGATGACACACCAGGGACTGACCAGAGACCTCCAGATAGGGTGACCAGATGTCCTGATAAAATCGGGACTGTCCCAATATTTAACCCTTTGTCCCGTGTCCCGATCAAGATACGATTGGGATGTCATTTGTACTGATATTCAGGTAAGGAGGCGAGCGGGAGGGAGGCGCTGACTCCGTGGGTGTTCCAGGGTTGGAGCATCCACGGGGAAAAATTGCAGCCAAGCTCCCCCCTCCTTGCCTCCTTCTCCCCCCCACACCCCAGCATGCCACATCCCCACTCCTCTCCCCCTCCCAGCGCTTCCCGCCGCCTAACAGCTGTTTGGCGGTGCTTAGCACTTTCCAGGAGGGAGAAGCGGGGACGTGGCGCGCTCAGGGGAGGAGGCGGAGAAGAGACAGGGCAGGGGTGGGGACTTGGGGGAAGGGGGTGGAATGGGGGCAGAGCAAGGGCGGATGCTTGGGTGGGAAGAGGTGAGCACCCACCCGGCAGAGGGGAAGTCGGAGCTGTAGGGGTGAGTGGCGGGCGGGGGGCAAAGAGGTGAGCGAGCGGGTGGGGTGAGGAGGCCAGCGGTGCGTGGGGGACTGAGGAGGGATGGGGAATGAGGAGGGATGCAACAAGCCGGCTGGGGGATGAGGAAGGGCGTGGTGGTGGTGGGGCGGGCGGGACCTTGGGCAGAGTGGGGGCAGAGCCTGGGAGGAGCAGGGGTGGACTGTGGGTGGGGTTGATGGCACCCCAATGTGTCCCAATATTTTAGTGTTGTGATCTGGTCACCCTACCTCCAGAGCTGAAAACCATGAGTGGCTAGAGCTTGAACTAAAGAAGAAAGACTAACTGGGGTCTGTAACAACTCACAGCCTCTTGATATCCACACAAATGGAAACCTAGAACACACTCACTAGTGGGTTACAGCAGGACCTCAGGATTCTTTCATTCTGTAACAATCTAGTGCTAACACCCATTGTTCACAATAAGCAAGTTTCAGAGTCATAAGTAAGCATTTTAGCATCCGGGCCGAGCTATCATATTTGTGCCCCTAGAGGAGACGTACGTGGGGAGGGGGGGGTTTGGGTCCCCATCCTGATTTCTGCCTCCCATTTAGCACAGAGATTTTCAAACTGTGAAGTGTGCCTTTCTAAAGGGATGTTCCCCACAGTTTGAAAACTGTCACCTCCTGCCAGGAGCTGGCAGATCGGAAGCTGGTGGGAGCTGCCCAGCCTGCTCGGGCTCCTGGCTCTCTGTGCTGTGGAAGCCAGGGTGCTGGTTGGCTGCCCAGCCACCCTCCCTGCCCTGTTCCCCAAGCTGGCCAACTCTGCATGGCCGGGCAGGTAGCACAGCACTGATCTGCGCCCCGATACGCTCTTGCCTCTGCCCTGAAGGAGCCTGGCTGCGGCCAGCAATATCCCTGCAGCCAGGCTCTGCCCTTGGAGCCTGGTTGCCATGAAATGTTCCCTGAGATGCTTCCTGCATCATTCATCTCCCTTGGGCTCCTGCCTCTCAGCAGCCCAGCCACACCACGCTTGCTGCCCATGGACCTGCCATTGCAGCCAGGTCACTCTCCCCACACTCCCTGTGAGTAGAGAGGAACTACCCCTTGTCCCCTTGGCTGCCCTGCCCCAGTCCCATGGTTTCTGGAATCGAGGTCACACAGCCCAAGCTCTGAGCTCGGCCACATGAGCCCAGTGCCCAGCCCAGGCACTGGGGGCAGGTGGCTGCTGGCAGGGCAGACTTGCTCCCACCAGCTCCAGAAACCAAGGCTGTGAGAATGGTGTGACCCCAAGGGTGACCATATTTCAAGCTCCCAAATAGAAGACACTGCTGGGGGAAGGGGGAGGAGGAGCTGGAAGGGATATTTGGGGCACTGAACAGAGTACCTGTGGCTGGGGCACCTGCAGCAGGGGTACCCTCTGGAGGTGGGCTGCCAGTGCTAGGGGGAGATGGGCCGGCTTAAAGGGAGAGCCCCAGGTGCTGCTGCCACTGAGGAGCCACTGCACGTGGGGCTCCCCCACCCCATTCTCTTCCCCACTGTCCCCTGCCCCATCTCCCTTTCCCATCTGCCTTCCTGCCCCACTGCCTCTTCCCCTCACCTCACCCCCCTTTCCCCATCTCTCCCCCCCCCCCAGGCACTCACCCTTGTACAGAAAACAGGATGCTTGCTATGCAGGGCACCCAGAACATGTAGAAGGGGAAGACAACCAGCACTAGGACCCAGGACGTGGTGTCCAGCTGCAGAGGCACAGTAGGAAGGAGAAGCAGCTCCATACTACTCCCCCTCCCCCCCATTCCGGCCCAGGCCTCTGTTTGTGAGGCAGTGCCCGCCCCGTGCCCCAAACTACGCTCATGGACTCCAGCCAACACTGTTAGGCCCAACCCTGGGAGGGTGGCTGATGCCGCTGGGCCCGATCTTGCACTGCCCCATTTCTGTGCCCCCACCAGCTCTGCACCCTGGGCAGCTGCCCCTCTTACCCCACCCTAGTTACAGCTCTGTTCATAGTGTGGCCAAGGCTAGACCCATCTGCAGTGAGTTGAGCTTGAGAAGGAATTTCTTGACTGCCTTTCGAGTCCCCCAAAAGTCTTGTTTTTTAAAAGAAACCACCTGTCCCTGACAAAGAACAAGTAAGGATGGATCATTGCCAGAATATTGACACTAAGCATAAAGTTACTAAATACAAATTAACAACTGTAGTATCACAGTAGCAGGATAATTTTCATTATGCTTTTAACTCCATGTTCCCTCTTCCCAAGTGTGGGACTCTTTGCCTGTACATGAGTACATTTACCTCTTTTGGTTACAAAGAAAGGCATGCAGCTGAGCTGGATGGAGGACAAGGTTGACTTTGCTGGGAAGGCTGAAGGACACAGACCAATTTGACATGGAGGGAGCCTGAGAGGACAGAGTCTCAGTTTGTTGGAGGGTGAAGGACTGATTATGAGTATGCTTGGGGGAAAGGGAAGGGGAAAATCTGGGATCAATTTGGTTCATGGGGAGGAAGGCTAGTTATGAATTTGCTGGTGGGAGACAGGATCATGGGGGTGTGGAGGCGAGAGATATGGAGATGTGGTGTGCAAAGTATGAACTGATTTATACCAGTGCAAGTCTACAGAGAATCGGGCCAATAAACTTCAATTTGTTTAACTGTTAATGGAAATTTGATGGGTAAAAATATTACATAAAATCAAACACTTGTATTTATAGTACATTTATTCAGGGCTGGAGGGGGACTGGGAAAACTGGCTGCAGTTGGTAGGTGGGCAAAGAGTGCTAGGTTTTTTTTTGGGGGGGGGGGGGGGGAAGTAAATGGAAAAGAGGATAGTTGTTTAAATAAAGCAGGTTAAGTGGTGCCAAAAAGCAAACCTATTGGAAAAAAAAAATCACTATTGACACTTATAAATGTGAACTACAAGAGAGCTTTGGAGCCCAGGATTAGGATGCACATTTTCTGGTGCATAAATAGAATTTAATTTGCCCCTGGCAAGTTATTGTAGCATTCCAAACACCTAGAAGGCGGCTTGCCTTAGGTTTCAATTTTGTCTGTCATTTTTGCCTATAATCTCCCAAAATGCAGAAACTTGCACCTAGTGTTAAAAAATGTGAATGGAGTACCCAGAGACAATTGTTATGGTTTCTCCCCAGCATCTCCACTTTTGTTTGCCAGGCTCTGAGCCTGAATTCAGGAGTCCAGCTCCACATCCTGGGTTCTAGCCACTAGAGCATGTTACCTTCTAAACAATTTCCCTCCTGACTGTGCATTAGTAAGAAGCAATGCTGGCTTTTTGATGCAGATAGTTTGTTGTGGATAAAATTTAAAATGATTGTAAAACAAATGGCAAACATTCAAAGAGAATCACAACACGTGTGTGTGCTTTTCAAATGGTGCAGTATTTAATTTAGACTATCAAATCTTTCTCTACTGCAGCATTGTATGAAAAGCTGTCTTACGCTCTCGCAGGGACAATCAGGTGATGAGTCCCAGTGTAGATTTTCTCCCTCTGCTGTTCAATGAATTCAATCATAATACATTACTGATGAGTACCTGAATATGGAGAGTGGCTAGAGCTGTAGGCTAGTGTAGAGGAGCGTACTCACCCCTGTGGTGCCTCCTGCTGGTGACTTCCGGGAATTAGCTCGTTCCAGCTCCAGAGCACCCTCTGCAGGCCGGTGATCCGCTTGTCCTCTGGCCCCTGTGTCCCTCCCTGGACCCCGGTGCCCTTGTACCTGGGGTGCTGCCCCCTAGCAGTAACCCTTCAGTCTTAGGGTCTCCCCTCCCTGGGGAACCCCCACCCACTATTCCCACCTCACCTCAGTATAAGGCTACTGCCAGTCATTGTCTAGCCCCACACCCTGGGGCAGACTGCAGTATCAGCCTACTCATCACTGGCAAGGTTGGGTTTGGACCTGCTGCCTTGGCCTACCCCCGGGCTACCCTCTGCAACCCCCAGTACTTTTTAGCCCAATGCTAGGCCGCAGCCTGGGGCTTTCCAGGCTGGAGCTCCCCAGCTCCTCTGCCTTTCCCCAGCCCTACTCCATTCAGGTACCCTGTCTCTAGATCCCTGCAGCCAGGCCCTTCTCTCTCTGAATGCAGAGAGAGACTAACTCTGGGCCTCTGGCTCACAGCCTTTTTATACAGGCCAGCTGAGGCCTGATTGGGGCA
>QXTE01000609.1:0-28027 GCA_003942145.1 Platysternon megacephalum | reverse complement strand
CACTTCCCGGAACCCAATAGGTACAGCTAGTAAAAATACAGATTAAAATAGCTAGTGCTCTTAAAGAGAAGAATTGATTTGAGGGCACTGCTGTGGAAACTAAATGGTTTTATTTAAGGAAATTTTTAAAAAAAAAAGTGTCAAGTGTTCCAACCTCCATTTCTCCCTGGATGATTTTCCAACTGGGGACAGAACAGAGGTGGCACACAGTGCACTGCAATGCATGCCAGTAATACTTCGCAGCCTAGAGCCCTTTTCACCCAAACATCTCTCAGTGCTTTAGGGACACATGAAGCCTCACAATAGCTCTGCAGAGTATGCTGTATGGTCCCTGTGACAGGTTGTCCCCCCCCCCCCCCCCCAGGGTGCAGTCTGGGAGCCATGGGAACCACTGTGCCCCTCTAACCACCCAGCTGGGCTGGCCCTGCTCTCTCTGCTTTGTTGGAGATTTACAGCTATCCTCACCAGGCCCTGTTTTTACCCAACATGACAGCAAGTGGTGCCACACACCCAAACTGAGCTACCTGAGTGCTGTACTTAAGCACTCAAAGACAAGCAGGAGACACCAGCCAATTTCCCAGCTCCCCAGGTTTGCACCCCCCACTGGAGTTTAAACCCAATATACCGTCTTGCACTGCACCGGGATCTGTACAATGTAAGCTCATAAATAGTTCGCTCTCCCCTTGATGTGGGACAAATATGCAACAAGCCTGTGTTAACCAAGCTGAGATTTTTCCCCAGACNGACACTTCATTCAAAGGCACATTGGTTTAGATAAAGCAAAAACAAGTTTATTAACTACAGAAAGATTTTAAGTGATTATAAGTGACAGCAAACAGATCAAAGCAGATTACCTAGTAAATAAACAAAACTGCAAACTAAGCCTAAAATACTAGAAAGATTAGATATGAATTAGCAGATTTTCACCCTGGCTGATGATACAAGCAGTCCACCAGGTTTCCATACACAGACTAGAAATCCTTTTAGCCTGGGACCAGCAGGTCCCCCAGTTCAGTCTTTGTTTCTCAGATGTTTCCAGGAGTGTCCTTGTGTGGGGAGTGAGGCCACTAGATGATGTCACACCCCACCTTATATAGCTTTAACATAGGGCGGGAACCCTTTGTTCCAAAAACAGTTCCCAGCCCAGTTTGTGGAAAAATACAGGTACCCAAAATGGAGTTCAGTATCATGAAATCTGGTCCCATGCCCTTGCTGAGTCATAGCAGACATTACTTACAGGCTGCCTGAAACGTTTACAGGAAGGCTAAACTCTTCCATAGCCCATTCTCTTTGCTTATGAGCCATTAGCACTGTCTAGCTTCATCATTGTTTTACCTGAAAGGCTGGGTGTGGGTGTTTGCCAGAGTAAGCACTTTGAAATACAGATCCATAGTTAATATTCATAACTTCAGATACAAAAATGATACATGCATACAAATGGGATAATTATATTCACAAATCACAACTTTTCCAATGACACCTCACATGACTCATCTTGTACAAATTGCATCATATCATAATCATACAACTATGAAAAATATGGGGTGCAGTGTCAGTCCCCATTTTCAAGGTGATGTAACTGAGGTGCAGAGATATTGAGGTTTGAATTGGGCCTTGTAGGCAGAGCCCTCCTTGGATGAAGTTGCACCAGGGGAGCCCTGAAGGTATCCTCGGGAGCTCTGTGGGGGAGCTTGCAAACTTCAATTCCCTTTAAGGCATGTATCCATGATCAGAAAGGTTGAGAGAAACATCCATGACTTCTCCTACTCTCCACCCCCTTTCTCCCTCCTCCACCCCCTTGCGAGCTCAGGGACTGTCATTCTGCTCCACATTGACTTTAGCTGTGCAGGGGAGGAAAGGAAGATCTTTGCACAGCATGCACCCACATAAGGGCTAGATTCTGCCTGACACTAAGCCGTTTGCCCAAGGTCACACAAAATTCAAGGCAGAAACAAAACCCAGGTCTCTTGATTTTCACTATTCTGCCTTAACCACAAGACAACCTTTACTTGCAGTTCCAATGCACAGGCCATTTACAGAGAACGCAGACATGGCCACACGATGTAGGATGGGAATATTTTTATAAAATTTGAGTGAAATCAGTGCTTAAGAGTACTGGGTCCTGAAAGGTACAGCCCTGCTGCCTGAAATGCAATGTCTGTCCAAGGAACAGATTCCATATTAGCACAGCCAACAACAATACAAGCCGAGCTAGCACATGGAAGGAAAAGGAGTAGCCAGGTCTCCTTTCAGAAGGAATCCTCTACATATCTCTAAAGACAGCAAAGATGCCAATTCTGATATGGACATATGCCCACTAGGAACTGGATTAAGACCAACAACTCTTATTACATGTGCTATTAAATAACTTCTCAGGAACAATATTCAGCCACTTGTGTCTTTGAACTGGCAACCTGAGCCTAAGCCTCCACAGCCCATGCCTTGAGCCATCCAGCCTGAATAGCTTTAAGCCCATTGATCTTTTCACTGTTTTTCACCTTTCAGTGTGAACTGGAATTTTTGCTAAGGTATGCAATTTGTTTCCAAGCAAAATCAGACTTTTTCCAAATGAAAATGCCTCCTTTTCAAGCAAAGGTAGCACTTGCAGCTGAAACTGAGTTTAGTCAAAACCTTATGTAAAGCTAATTTTGAGGGGGAAGGGGAATTTGTCAATTTCCCACAGCTCTAGTTGGAAACTTTGGTCCTGTCTCTGTCCTCTCTGTTCAGATCCTCAGATCCCACATTGATGAGCATGGTGTATGGCCCTAAATAGAGCAGACCGAAATTGTGCATTCCTGTTGTTCTGCCTTACTGGCAGCTGCACCAGCCCTGTCAGAAAAACTGATTCATATGTGGAGGGGCCACTGGGAGACTTAAGACATTTTCACTGACATGGCTGCTGCTTGCATTGCTAGCTTAGCTCTCAGAGGAGTGGCGCAGAGCAGCAGGGGATCAATGCTGGAATATGGTAAAGCAGAAGACTGGCAGAAGGGAGCTAGAAAGAGAAAAGATAACAGGAGAGCTAAAAAGACAGATGTGGGAGGGAGGAAAAAACATGGGGAAGAACTCCACAGCCCCCCCTCTCTCCCCGCCCCCCCACACAAAGATTCACATTCAGTCACTGTCCACTGTCTCCACCTCTCTGCATAACTCTCTTTCATTCTTCAACAAGAATGCAATGTCTCCCCTTGCTCGGCTTCAGTATTTAATTTTCACTTAATCATGGCTTAAAATAGGAAGTGCAGCTTGGAGCTTTTAGGACTCCAAGCTGCACTCTTCAAGTCAATGGGAGTTTTGTCACTGACTTCAAGGGGAGCAGAATCCAGCCCAGAGAGAGGATCATCATTTATTTGCATTACAGTAGCACCCACAGTCCCCTATCAAGAATCAGAGCCCCATTGTGCTAGGCACTGCACAGACAAAAGAGAATAAAATGATCGCTGCCATAAAGAGTTCTCGGTCTAGGTTTATGACAAGGTGTGACAAGCAGATGAAGCAGACACATGGAGGGGTCAGGGAGTGGGAGTTCAAGGTACCAGCTCACTGAACATGTTTTGCAGAATAGACAGGAGTCAACTCCTCACCTGAGTCATTAGCAACCAGTGGCTTTTTGCAGGAATTACTGCATTGCAAGTCTGTCTGGATTGTGATGTGGAGTTTTTCCACAAGCATAAGGGATTGCATGGAAGAAAACAGAGGCTCTTGTGAAGATAAGAGAATAGCATTTGAATGGCACAGGTAAATGTGGTGATGACGCAGCAAGATGAGCACTGCCAGTGGGATATCTATTGCTCTACTTGGGCCACCTAATCCAGTGTTTCCAGTTCCCTAATCCATTTTGCAATGCCGAATTAGGGGAAGAGGTTTTGTTCGTATTACTTAGAGAGAACTCTGCTTGTGTCCAGTACAATGCAAGGAAATGAAATGCTTTTTGAGACAGTCAATTTTATTTTAGGGGACGAAGTGGGTTCACATTGCCTAATCTCTATTCTTGAAGTTGTATGGGAACATCATGTAGTAGACGCACCGTGTATTCCTAAACTCCCAGAATACACAGCTACCTAAATGTTTGCTGGTGCCGGTTTTGGTAGGGCTGTTCCAAACCTCCATAGCTTCAGATTAAGAGCTATGACACATGCCACTAACCTGTTTGTTAAATCACTCCTTGGAAGTTTATTCTTGACAGTGAATTGTAGGGAATGTGTTGCCATTTCTTCATCTTTTCAGTCAGCACCTGCTGGCTCATGCTTACTTTAGCTGCAGCTGTGGTTGTGCCAGGTTAGTGCCTGCTTCTGTTCCTACTGAAGTGAATGATAAAAGTGGGTGAAAGCCTGGGCCCCCAGTTTACAGAAGAGGGGCCCAGTTTTGGGAGATGCTGAGTGCCCTCAGTGACCATCTTGCCATATCAAACACTGTGAGCCTGGTCCAGCTTCCACTGACATCAACAGCAGGCTCTCTGTTGACTTTAATGGGAGCTGGGCCAGACCTATAGAAGTATTTCAGAAAAAGACAAGAGTCTATCACAATATCCTGAGCAAATCAGCTTCCACCAGGACAGGTGGCAGCACCAGGTGTTCACCAGCTGCCTATCTTGGCACTCCCATATCTCTTTTCCCTTCATAAATAGACCTAGCAATGCTGCTAAGGTTTGGGGGACTCTAAGTAGAACTGTGAAAATAACTGATTTTTTTGGTTCAATGGCCAAACCGAAAAGTTATAAAAAAAATTGTTTTGGTCAAGCCAATAAAAACCACAAACAAACATGAAAATCAGTTTGAGGCACTATTTTTTAAAATGGGGAATTGCAGAGGTGAGGATCAGCAACTATAGGAGTTTGCTGAGAAGGTGTTTGAACTTCTCATTGCGACTTGTCTAATGTTAAATAACTGGAAAAACACATTGATTTACGTTTCCCAGGCACATGTTGACTTGATTTGACTAACGAAACCGTACAAACTGGGAAAGGATACACTGTACGCAGGCTTTTACTCTACACCCCCAAAGGGACAAACTGACAGAGACAATACTTGTAATATGTATCACTGAACAAGGGCCCAATTTTTCAAAGAGTTCCTAAAATGTCCCTGAAAAATCTCGCATTGGCAGGTTAGAAGGTATATTTAACACACAAATATGGTTATTTACTTGTGCAAGTTCATAAAGTTTGCAGACACAGCTTAGAAGGCTCTTTGGAAATGTAGGACCAGATCCACAAATGGTATTAACGGATATCTCCACTGACAAAATAAAATCACCTTTTGTGTTTCCAGGGCATTCTGCTTACTAGAGAGAGCTGCCTGCTGCTTTAGTAGTGGCATAGCTACCACAGTCCGGAGTTGCCAGAGGTGCAGCGAATTCTGCTCTCATTGACTAAACCAGATTTGCGGGTGCCCATGGTTCTGAAAATCACATCCTGGCAGGGCTGGATTTTGACATTCTGAGGCCCTCAGATATGCCAAGTGTAAGAGGTTAAAAAAATTCATTTATTATTTTCATAGAAAGGACATTGTAAATATGCAAATATAAAGCTTTTGTGTTTTTTTCAAAGGCAAAGTTATAAAAATAGAATAATCGAAGTAAAACAAATGTCTTGCAATATGCCTGTTTGCATTATAAAATAGTTTCAAATTAACATTTTCATTTGATTTCTTAATTAGTAGCTACGAAAACTTTATATCTACAGCAACACAAAAGCAGTTACTGTTACACGGACCGGCTTACTTAATGGAAGCAGTACAACCTGCAGTATGTCTGTTTGCACATCACAGTAATTTTAACATTGAAATTTAAAATATTTTCTTTCGTGATTTTTGGAGAGCAAAGTCATTGATCATGTCCTCAAATGATAAGCCAAGGAGTTTGTCACTTTCAATGCACAGAATGCTTAGGGCAGATAGCTTTTCTTGCAGCATTTTCTAGGCAGACATCTCTCTTTGCATTCGCTTCTCTATCCTCTGTTTCCTCCAGGACCATTAATTAATCTCGAGTAAACACCTCGAACACACAGTGACAACAAGCTATATGTGCAAAAAAAGAAAGAAAGAATTTACCAGAAAAAAGACTGGTAATTTCTAGACAGGCATTGAGAAAGTGAGGAAAAACTAGCCTATATTCAAGCAAATATAATGAATATTATAGGCTTTAAATCATATATGCACATGGTGAGCAAGTTATTTCAAACTAAGTACTCAGAATATTTTGATATATATGTATATGTTCCTTCGCGTCTCTCAAAACCCTCTTTATCCTTTTTCAGCGCTCTCTATCTTTACTGTGAAGGTTCCCAAAACTGACAGAGGGAAGCCAACACAAATTTATCCTCCTCAAGATCCACTAGATCCAAGTCCGTAAGACAATCACCTGCAAACTCAATCATGTGAAGCATGGACAGCGCATGTAACACAAAGTGGCGTGCGCACTAAAACACACAATTGTACGTATGTACGTTTAAAAGAAGAACACACTAACACTTAAACTTAAGAACTGAGCGTGCTGGACCATAAACAAAAGATGGAGGCCTTCCAGCTATTACCAGCCAAAGGGGACACTATACATGATGTCACTTCTAGGACAAGTCCCATACGAGTATGAGCTTGGCAGGATTGCTTCACGACACTGCCATCTCGGACCTCACATTTTTTCCGATTTTATTGGCAGCGAGATTTATTTATTTAAATAAGTTATGAAGTCATGGTCAGAATTTTACTAGTAGCAGCTGGCCAACAAAACACGGCTTTAGGAGACTGATAGACTTACTCATAGAAATACTAATTTTACAAGTGCAATTATTGTTTTTTTCCCCCTTAGCCCTGGTCTCCCGCCTGTCAATAATGAACAATTAGTGAAGGGTAAGAATAGGGTAAGGGTATTTGTGTAGTCAGATGTGTATATTTTTGTCATATTTGAACAAAAATGTCTATATTTAGAGAGAATCTTCTTTTTCCCGTATCTCCTTTATTTATCAGTCGATTTTGGTAAAATTTGAAATGGAGTCTTTTTTTCTTTTTTAGTGGCCCCTCATATTGCGAGGCCCTAAACTGTAGTTTAGTTATTTTATACCTTAATCTGGCACTGCATCCTGTGTATCTTATGTCAGGTACCCACAATTATTAGATACACTCAGAAATGTAGGGAAATAGGCTTTCATCTCTGTACCATCTTTACAATGGCAATAACAATATTCCCCAACCTTGCTAAATGGTTGTGTGAGGCACACATACTATGGTGACGAGTCCCATAGAAATGTCTCACTAGTATATCTATATTTTTAAAATCTGTTTTCTACAAAGGAGACACAGTTCTAGTTCAGTTGTCAGTCTGTCTGATATCATTATATCCACAGCAAACAATTGCCCATAACTATAGGCTGATTTGTATTCTTACACTAAATAATGCACATCAAGAGACATGCAGTAATCCCAGTGTCTAGGACACATACATCATAGTGTGAACTGACACGCCACCTAGTGCTACTCACTGAATATATGGCTAATATATATATAAAAAAAACCAACCTGTGTTGAACCAAGACCACCAATATACTAGATTGCTCAAAGTTGTAAATGGGGATTGCTCTTTCTTTGGGTTAAAGGTTAACATGGGAATCTGGACCTCAATTCTCTCCTACCTTAGCAGAAGGGAGCTAACTGGATTTGGGGTTGGTAAAGGAAGCACAAAGAGGAAGCGCTGGATGTTTACCGAATGTCCTCCTGGGATGGGTTATGTACTTCACCCAGGCAATGAAAGGGTCAGTGTGGGCCTGGCTGTACGTGGAGGATTGGCCTGTCTTAATTATAGCTGGGGAAGAAGCTGGGTGGCTCTTATAAAGAGAGGAAATGCAGAGTAAGAAGCTGCAGGGAGAAATGTTGCAGTCACTCTGGGACTAGAGTGGAGAGACTAGGGAAAGGTCAAGGAGGAAGCCTAGGGGAAGAATTGGTCCTGAGTTCCTCACCTGAGTAGAGAAGGCTGGCAGGAGGCCAGGAGGAAGACAGAACAACCACTGGTGTGAAGCAGGCTCCAGTGGTGAGGAGCCCTGATTAAAATGGCAGGATCTGGATGTCAGGGAGAGAGCCCTGGGAGTGCTCAATTGAGGAACACAGCAAGGGACCCTTAAGAGGCATGAAAGGTCAAGCCTGAGGAAGGCAAAAGTTGGCTTAACTTTATACTCTTGGTTTGGGATTTATTGGCGGATTCCAGGGGAGTCCTGCCCCTGAGAGAAGGGTGAATTTACAGAGGCTGTAGGAGAGGCCTGCTGACAGGCATGGTAGGAAGCAATTCAGGGAGGTAGCTGCAAGGAGCCTGCTGGCATGAACCCGGTGAGTGGCTCTCAGAGCCCAGCCTCCAGCCCAAGCAGGAAAGCCTACACTGCTATTTTTAGCCCCATAGTGGAAGCCTGAGTCAGTTGACCTGGGCTCTGAGACTCACTGCCATAGGTTTTTGGTTTTGGATCCCTCCTCCCCACTGTCGATGCACCCTGTGAGACTAGATCTCTGGGATCCCCCCCATCCCAACCATATTAAGGACATGTCCAACTCAGTTTTGACACAAGTGTTTCCCTTTGGGTACCTATGATAGCAAATCTTTGCAGTGATATGGAAACAATGTCTTTGAAACAAAGCACATTTTATGCGTTACGCACAGGTACACGGCCTTTAGGAAAATGGGTTACCACAACAAAAGACCTAGAGGCAGACTTCCTTACCTGAGTTTAACTTCTCTACCCAGAGTTCTGGGAGGTCCAGTTTATTCCCATCTCGGAGTCGGGAGAGCCTACCTGTCCTGCTTGCAGCATGCTCCCTCTATCAATCAGGGTGTCAGCTTCCATCTGCTGACAACCCCCTCCCCCTCCTCTGTTCTGAGACCAGGACATTGTAGTTTTAGGATTCCCTCTGATCCTAGGCTCAAACTTGGGAAGAGTAAACTGTTCCGGCCCTGGTGGAGCTAGGTAGGGGATATTCCTCAAAACAGCTTTTCCATGGTTTCCTCCAGGACTGTGTCTCGTCTTTTCATTTCCAGTTTATTTCTGCCTTATCACCATCCTTGGATTTGACTCCTGGCAGTCAAGTTGATTAATATGACTCAGGTAATCCGAGGGGCATATCATATTCATAAAACATGGTACTCCTAACCCCCTCATTCGCCACATCCAGACAATTTGTTTGACCTTATGAAAATTTTTGCTGTGATCCCAGACAGACTAGGGACAAGAGCTTGATCAACAACTAAAACTTTCTTTGCTTTAAAGCAGTGGGACAGATTCTCCTCCCTGATAAGGCAGCCATGTGCCATTCTAGTAGAGCAATGCAGCCTATAGCTGGTCTAAGTGGCCAGCTAGGGATATCCTCAGCACTGGGGAATCTCTGGGTTGAAAATAACTGGCTCTATGGAGTATTCTAGATAAAGAGACGAGACATGGCAGGAAAGCACTGTGCTTCAGCAATGCCTGACCAGAATGACAGCCCCTTCAGCGTCATTGCAGCTAGCTGTCAGTTAGCCTCAACGGAATTTGCCCCCAGCAGCCCTGGGGATCAGGGAACACAAAATTTATCTCAGGCACTGAGCACAACAACTAAGCCAGTGTTTAGTTAAAGTGACACAAGCACTGTAATATATGTGCAACACATCATTCTTCAGCTTTCTAGGCTCCATGTCTGTTTTGTTTTTAAATGCACACACAGACATTCATTTCCATATAACCAGCTGTTTAATTACATGATGATTAGTAACAAATACCATTTCCCCTTGCCTGCTGGATTGCCAAGGAGGAGTTAGTATAGCATACAGCACACCCTTACATTTGATAGATATTCCAACACATTGCACACCTTTGGAATTCAGTAGAATGAATTTCATTGCTTCAATTACATCTGAGAAACAGGGATTCGAGGGCTCAATACATAAAATGTAATTAAATGATGCAGATCAACGTTCCGTCTGTAAGAGGTAAAGCTACATTTAGTGAATCTTAGTTTAAGATTCCCAACCCCATTTCATTTCAATCCAGAAGATAAATATTTAAATAAATAAATTTAGATAAATATTACGAGATCAAACTAGGTAGGGACATTAAAGGAAACAAGAAAACATTCTACAAATACATTAGAAGCAAGAGGAAGACCAAGGACAGAGTAGGCCCAGTACTCAATGAGGGGGAAAGACAATAACAGAAAATGTGGAAGTGGCAGAGGTGCTTATTGACTTCTTTGTTTTGGTTTTCACCAAGAAGGTTGGTGGCGATTGGACATCTAACATAGTGAATGCCAGTGAAAATGAGGTAGGGTCAGAGTCTAAAATAGGGAAAGAACAAGTCAAAAATTACTTAGATAAATTAGATGTCTTCAAATCAGATTTTTTTTGATAAAATGCTTTTTGAGGAAAAAACCTATCTAAAGATAGTTTTAATTAAGATACATTATAGCTCAAAGATATCTCCTCGTGGAATAGGAATTATAAATTCTAATTCTATAGTACGAGACAATATATTCATGTAATCTTTAAGAAAAGTTTTGTAAATGAGTTCCAATAGTTCATGGATTAGAGACCCGATCTTATGGTGTTCCAGGGGCTTCCGTATAGATTATTTAGGTTAATCTTTCTATCTACCCACTGGGACTCAGTGCTCAGTCTACAAGATACCATCAGAGATGCTTCATTTTGCAGTTCTCAAACTGTGGATTTGTGTCTCCAGAGATAACATGCTTGTTAACAGCAAAAATGTTTTAAAATAAATAAATAAATATATAGAGGAGAGAAACAACAGACATCAACCCTATTGTCCCTCTGCAAATTTGTGTACACAGAGTCAATCCCTTACCTCTCTCTAAAAGTGCTAAGTTAAAGGAATAGAAGATTGTTGGGGGTGGACTAGATCTGGACAAGGAGAAGAAGTCTGTAGATAAATGTGAGAAGGGAGGGACAGGCAGTAGAAACAAAAGTGAAATTGTTTGAGCAGCATATTCCAGAAGTCTTGAGATCTTTCTGAGTGTAGCCTTCATTGATTTGAGATCTACCATACCATTCTCTCACTAGAAGGGAAAACCTATAATGGCAGCAGGCCACAAAAGAGACCCAGTTTGGGAATATTTTAAGGAAGTTCGTCTATCTGTGGGTAAGACAGGCATGTGTGCAAAATGCAAACAGTCCAACAAAGAAATGCAAGGCCTGGTTGTCCGAATAAAACAACATTATGAGACGTGTTCCTTCTCATGAGGAAGCTGCATTAAAGATGATGAAAGGAACATGTCTGAACATGCAGGATCTTCAGGTTGGTAAACATTTTTATTTTGTACTTCTTTCTTGAGGACGGCCTGTCTTCCTTCTAGACTATTCTTGAATTCCCATGTTTGAGCAAAAAATATAGTTGCTACTCTATGGTACTATCATTTTAGATGCAGTTGTGATAAAAAATAAATAGTTGAAATAGTACTACTTTAAAGGTGAAATTGTAAAAGGAAGATCTGCCTGAGTGTCAGTGAATGCAATGAGTAATACTAAATGAGCAGTATGGTAATAATAATTAAATAACTGCATTGACTTATTTTGTTTAGGAGAATCCATCCTCAACATACAGGATTCTGAAGACTATCCACCTTCAAGATCACCATCATTTTCTATAGTTTCAGAGTTATCTGCCAATGATAGTGTTTTAGTCACATCATGTATATCACATAGCCACAGTATATCATCTGTAGCAAAAAGAAAAAAAAATCTCCATCATCCAGAAACAACCATAGGTAAGTTTGTGATAAGAACCAGCAGATTACAAAACGAGGTAATTGATGAAAAAATTGCCCAGTTTGTTTATGCAACAAACTCTCCTTTCCGTATGATTGAGAACCCACACTTCATTAACATGGTTCAGTCATTAAGACCAGGAAACCGTCCACCCAACAGAGCAGATGTCGCAGGCTCATTCTGACTCTGGCTTCCCCCTAGTTCAGGACAACCTACCTCAGCCCCCAGGCTTCAGTGCCCCAGCCGCCCAGGCTTCTTTCTGGCTCACCAAAGTTTCAGGCCTCCCTAGCGTCTCTCAACCTTTAGCCCAAGAAACGAAACACCCAGTTACTTTTCATCTGCATCTTCTGCCTGGTCTCTTTTTCCCCTCTGCTCCCACCTTTAGAAGGGCCCAGCTGAGTTTGATCACCAGTTATGCACACACCTCCAGGTGCCACCCCATTGCCTAATTGGGCTCAGTCTCCAGTTAAACCCCATACTGGTTAACTAGAGGTTATACACATGACCCAATCACATGGCTCATTCCCTTTTATTACAGTGATTTACTAGCACATCAGCTACAAGTTACACAGCAACCCAAAAGCAATTAATTGACTTGTATTACCAATTGCACTGGCAGCTAAAATCCTAGTTGTCCAAAAGCAGCTAACAATTAGTGTCTTCACTACAAATGACTGATGACAGCAGTCCTTGATTAGACTATAAGCTCTTTGGGGCAGGGACCATCTTTTTGTCTGGGTTTGTACAACACCTGGCACCTATGTGCTACTACCCTGCAAATAAATAACTACAGATGTGTATTGTAAATATCACTGAGTTTATCCAAGTACACAGAGCTACAGGATCATCTGGCAGATTATAAAGAAAAAATGTTAAGAATCCCTATTTGCTATACGGATAGATCTGAACAGTAGCAGTCCAAAGGGTTGAGGCTGAAACACAGCCCTCATTCAATCAGAAAAGGAGCCTGGCAGAGGAGGCAGCTGCTGTGCTTCCAAATTTACCTGGAAGCAAATGGTGTTGAAGAGAAATTAGAGAGGGTGAAATCCTCCCCACTGCTACATGTGGCAAGCGCAGAGCCTTGGAGAGCTACCATACATGCCAGTGGGAGCATAAAGATGACTGCAAATTGCTAGACAAATTCATTCAAAAAGTTCTAGAACACTGTGATCCATGCACCAATGGGACAGGCTCATTTTCCTTACAACATTCAGCTGAGTGAGGTGAGTTGATTGACCGTTATGTTGCAAACCCATACAATCAAGCTAAATTATGGGAATCTTAACAGTTAGAGTATTATTTATGTGTATTACAGTAGCACCTACAGGCCCAGTCAGTGAGCAAAGCCTCGTTGTGGTAGGCATTGTATATGGATAACAAAAAAGGCTGTCCCTGCCTGAATGAAATTAGATGCTACTTATTGGCAGATCAAAGCTGCCCTCCAGCCTGTTTTATTGATTGGCTGTTAATAAAAAAAAAAGCAGTCCAAAATAACATTCTATTATTAGCTTAGATTTTCAACAAAAGGGAAGGACAAGTGAAAATATAATGATCAACACTAGAGTTTTTAATAATCCTGGTACACATTAGGGGACTATAGCTAGGAAATGTAGAGTAGTCTCTTACCAGCCTGCCTGTGTGTCATTCTTTATCACAGACTCATTTAAAATATCTTATTTATTTAAACAAGCAGGAACTTTTGTTCATGTAAAAAGTCTTTGTACATCTTGACATCTCATTTGATTTCTTTTGATAGGGAAAATAGAAAAAGAGAGGGCAAGAGCAGTGCATTTTTCTCCGTGTACTGAGGTTGAACGAAACCCTGGGATAATTCTTTATTTTATCTTGTTTAAGTGCACACGGTAAACCAGCCTCTATTATTTTTGGATAAATCAACTCTCATTACATTCCTTATTTTGCCTGCTGGAATTCTTTAAGATCATCAAAACAAGCTTTGCATCATTAGTTACAAGGATGCACATTAGCTCCTCAGACTCTGCCATGAGAACATCTCAACTTAATCCACAGACATGTTCTATTCTCAAGGGAGAAACATGAAAGCATTAAGCACTGGAAAGTATGCAATAGTAATAGCACAGACCCTTGGGTTTAAATTAAGGACCAGATCCTCAGCTGGTGTAAATCAGAAAAATTCCATTGATGCCATGCAGCTACATTAATTTATGACATCTGAGGGTCTATCCCTTATGGTATAGATTAAAGCAAACACAGCAGATAGGAGACCAGCACTCCAGTTACTCTGATTAGACATACTGTAACATTAGATTTAAAAATCCAGTCTTTGAAACAAGCAATAAACTGAGGCTTCTGAAAGATTTTCCTTCTAGAGATTAATTTTCTCCCTGGAAGACTCAAAGCAGACAAAAGAAATCCAGTCATTAAAATGGTTGTTGTAAATTAAAATATATATATATGGAAATCAGGACCACTTACTATTCAATCTACTTTTTTTTATTGAATTGAAGAAAAGTCCCTCACTATTACTGTAGAATAAAAAGCTGATGAAAAATAAGAGTCTTAACTTTCCCCTAGACATTGTAACAGCCGAGGTGTCATTATGGGAGCTTGCAGAATCTACCCAGCTGGGTGCCTTCCAGCATCAAAATGGAATTTTTTTCCACAAGACTTAACCCCTTGATAAAAAGAGCTAACCAGCCACCTAAATGTTTTCTAATCTATTTGGTCTGTAGTCCACTTAGTAAATGTTATGTTTTCATGCAAGATGAACACACACACTTATTTTAAATTAAGAGAAAACCATTAGAACAAAACTTATTCTGGTGAGTTTAGTGCATGTTTGTGTCCTCCATAAAAGCTGCAGCTGCAAATCTAAAAACAAAAGAGCAGCTGTGTGCTGCACATAGGGAGAGTGAGCAGTATACCTGCTAGTAAGTGGGTGGGGGGGGGGTCAGGCTCTCGTTTATGACTTTTGTCTGTTAAGGGCTATGCATGTTTACAGTACTCAATAAATACATCACATGCTTACATAAACAGAAGTGATTATCAAATCCGGTGTCTCAGCAAGGAGATATGTAGAAAATACAGGCCAAATTGCTATCAAAGCAATCATTGTGAAAATATCTCACAGCATTTAATCATTTAGTGTCACTCCCTTATACATTATTTATACTCATCCCATGCAGCGCAATCTAGCCTTTGGGGCTTATTCTGCCTAGGCACTCATAACATCTTCATCCATCAGTATCTGAACACCTAATGGTAGTGAATTATTCCCACAATACCCTCATGAGGTAGGGAAGTATTATTGTCCCCCTTTTACTGATGGATCTTGAGGCATGAGTGATTAAGTAACTTGCTCAAAGTCACACTAGGAGATTGCAGTAAAGCCAGGAATTGAACCTAGCTCTCCCAAGTCCCACACCAATGGTTTTAAACCATAAGAACACCCTTCCTCTCCCTGATCTAGGCATTAAACACCCATTAACATCAAAGGGAGATGTACATACAACATGTGTACAGGTTAAGTAAAACCCTTCTGGGTTCTTTCAACTTTAGGTTGTAGGCTTTAAACATAGAAGGATATGCAATTTTAGACTCCACTCCAGAAAGGGATTCCACTCAGGCAGACCTCTGGGTGCATGCAGCTGTGCAGGATCATGACCTTTGTTTATTAGATGTGCACAGCTCCCAGCTGCTTTGAAAAGCTAAGCTCCATTTTATAATGAATCTTCATTATTTAAGTTAGTTAGTGATGCAAGTGCCTTGGATGCTGCCATTATGAGAGCTAAAAAAAATTAAGCAATTGACATAAAATGAGGGGAGAGAGCATGTTTCAGCCAGTGCAATACACACAATAGTAATTCTACAATGGAACATGTTAATGATTGCATAGCTCCTACAATATTGAGTGAGTGTCAAGCAATTGCCTGCTATGCTCATTTGTTAGAACTAAAAGAAATCAGGAAACAGCATGGGAGTGAGAAAACATTGCAAAGATGGCTCCAAAGCATTAATTTTGAAGTTAGAACTATTTAAGCCAGTTTGTTAGAAATGCTCACACTACTAGCTAGGGTGTGGCTGTGATGGGGGTAGAAGTGGAGAGGTGAGCAAAGGTAGTGGAAGGATCTCAACTGGGAGCAGCAGAGTCAGTGTTCCACAGGTCCCCTTGCTGTTCCTTCCCTACCACTTGCCTTCAGTGCACGGGGGCTTCTCTCCCTTCCTTTATCGTGCTCCAGAGCATGGGTGGGAGAGGGGTCACCAGCTGCATCTGGGGTCTATCCCATGCATTGATGCTGCCACCACCACCATTGGACAGGGTGGTGTTGCTGTGGCCAGGTGATTGGCTCCCAGTTGGGGGACCTCGAGAGGAGGGGTTGATGGAGTTTGCTGCCTGGGTGGGGTAGTCATTGTGGGTTTCATTTCAGTCCCACTTTTCCCACCCTTAATCTAGTAGCTGGGTCTCTGGTGATGCTAAGCTGACTGCCAATTTTGGTGTCTGCAAGGGATTTTTCACCTTTGGAAAAACTGGAAAATAGCCATGTGGGTTTTTCACTTTCCACCAACCATCCAAAAAGTCTAGTTTTGGGGGGTTTCAGTTACAATTGCTGCAACTTCATCAGGTTACCAGTGGGTTTGGTGGGTTAGTAACGGTCTGACTCAGATTCCTGCAACCCCATGGGTTGCTTGAGCATTGGTCACAGGCATAGCCTTGCACAGTGAGAGGGTACACCTCTACGTCTCATCCTAGGTCATGGCCATGGCTCCCCTCATCAGGCTTCCCTATTCACATGCATGATCATTTTCCCTCTAATACACTTGCTGCTTAGGAAATAAGGATAAAGCTGAAGTTTTTTTAAAAATACCATTTATTTCCATTAGTGTGTGGGTGACCTGTCAGACTGCACTTTCAATGCATCACATTATCTCCAACAGTGAAGATAAATGCTATCTAACACTGTAGTGGTAGGAAATATATCTACAGAATTAGAGTTGAAAAACTATTGCTCTTTACGTTGAAAAAATGACCAACAGTAGGATACAGAAATGAGCATGCTTTTTATTCTGCATTTCTGGTTGATTTTGAAGGGGAAAACCTACTCCAGTCAGAGTACCTAGGTCAATATCACAAACCTTAATGGTATTAGAAGTGGACATTGATCTGAAATTTAAAATGTCATATATAAAAGCTGGAGGAAGTGAGCTGCCCCAGTGTTTTAATACCCAACTTGTTTTAACGCACAATGGGGAACAGGTAGAGTCCCCTGAGCCATAGAGAGTGGGATAAGCTGCCAACGACGGATGTTTCTTGTGAACTGCACTGAGTTCCCCCAAGATTAGAGCCCAGGAGTTCTTGAGGGAAGAATATTTTCAGGAGTTAACTAACATCTACAATATTTGTCTTTGGGTAATGAGGCAGAGTACTCCCCAGAGTACAAGGGGACATTTTCATGGACTCTAGCACCATATCAGTGTACAAGCCAGAAGACGCATGAGGACTGAACTTTGACAATTTAAAATAAATAAAATAAACCACCTCACACTTAAAGAGGGGTTAGAAAGGAACTTTGTCTATGAACAAGTCATCCAGTAATTGTCCACTACAGAATTTTTTTGCACCTCCCTCTGAAGCATTGGTACTGGTCACTATAAGAGACAGGATATTGGACCAGATGGACCATGGGTTGACCTACTATGGCAATTTCTATTCAGGCTGTTTTCCAATTGCTGTGGTACAGTTCTTACTTACATTGTCAAAGGCTAAGTCATGCTTGTGATGGGTTACCCCCCCGAGGTGCCACCTGGAACTGGGGTACCACTGAGCCCCCTGACCCACCAGCCTGGGCTCCCTTTCACACTGTACTGCTGTGACAAGCTACAAAGCCTTCCAGCCTGCACCTTCACCAGAATTCATACAGGTAGGGACACATCCAGCTGCAGTTACCAGCGGGCTCTCTGACCAGCCCCTGCCTGGGAAAGCTACTCCCAGCTCCTTAGGCACACACCTGCTGTCAAGGCTGAATCCCCGCTGTGGCACCTCAAGTGCAGAAGATGGGGGGCCCGCAACAATTTTAAAAATTAATACTGGCCACTCCAGGCTTGTATTAAACTCCCACGGTTACAGCTTCTCTCTGACCTTGGCTTGGTAAATGCTGCCACCACCCAAATGCAAAAACCCCCTTTGAACCCAGGGGAATTCCTCCCTGTGGGGTACCCTCAAGCCCTTTCATCCCCCCCCCCTTTCTGGGGAAGACCCGAGAAAGAAAACAAAGGAAATTAGCTGTGGCTACCAGCTAATCAAACAACATATGCACAAACCTCTTAGGACACCAACAATCCAATCTTGGTCTTAAAAAAGGTGAATTTTATTAAAAACAAAAAGGAAGAAAATACATCTGGAACTTAGGCTTTTGCTAAATTTTAAAAGAGCAATTCCAAAAATTAAGCACCCAAAATAGCTTTCTTGGGGGCTCAGCTTGAAGGTTACAAGCAAACAAAAGCATCTGGGGTTAGCACAGAGTAGATCCACAAGCTAAAATAAAAAAAATAAACCTAATTGCATCTATTTAAACATGCCCTGTCCAATAATTTCTTCTAGGTATGGAAGATGAATTTTTTATACCTGGTTCAAGCCTTACACAGCATTGCTGCTGCCCTCTGTTCCCCTCTTTCCCAGACAGACACAACACACAAACAAAGGGAAGTTTTCCCCCCACACACACACTTTTAAAAAGTTCTAGCCCTCCCATTGGCTCTTTTGGTCAGGTGCCCACTCCTTTTCCCTTTGCCTGTGGGCTTGTTAACCCTTTACAGGTAAAGCAAGCAGAGAACAGCTACCAAGAGGGATTTTACAGCTAACTGGCTGGCTGGGTGAACATCAAAGGGAGCTACCCCACCAGTTTATTTATCACACCCCCTCTAGAGTATAAACCCCAAATTATACCGTCTTGCACTGTACAGGGAACTGTACAGCATAAGCTCATAAAATTTGCCCCCTCCCTCAATGTGGAGAGGAACATGCAACAGCCTTTTGCCCCTGAGTTATGATTCCCACACACTGGTTTAGATAAAGGAAAAACAAGTTTATTAACTACAGAAGATAGATTATAAGTGATAGCAAATAGATCAAAACAGATTACCTAGCAAATAAACAAAAAACACAAATTAAACTTAGTATACTAAATAGATAGGGTGAGAAACTGCTATTCATATCCAAAGAATCATAGAATATTAGGGTTGGATGAGACCTCAGGAGGACACCTAGTTCAATCCTCTGCTCAAAGCAAGCCGGGCCTTAAAAACCTCTAAGGATGGAGATTCCACCACCTCCCTAGGTAACCCATTCCAGTGCTTCACCATCCTCCTAGTGAAATAGTTTTTCCTAATATCCAACCTAGACCNGGGCAAAAACTGGACACAATACTCCAGGTGTGGCCTCACCAGTGCCGAATAGAGGGGAATAATCATTTCCCTCGATCTGCTGGCAATGCTCCTACTAATACAGCCCAATATGCCATTGGCCTTCTTGGCAACAAGGGCACACTGCTGACTCATATTCAGCGTCTTGTCCACTGTAATCCCCAGGAGATGATACAAGCAGGCTGCAGCTTCTTAAGGGGTAAGCTGCACTTGCTTTATAGCTTGTAACCCCCCAGGTGTTCCATTCACAGGCTAAAAATCCCTTTAGCCCAGGTCCAGCACTTCCCCCAGTTCTNCTTAAGGGGTAAGCTGCACTTGCTTTATAGCTTGTAACCCCCCAGGTGTTCCATTCACAGGGTAAAAATCCCTTTAGCCCAGGTCCAGCACTTCCCCCAGTTCTGTCTTTGTTGCTCAGGTGTTTCCAGGAGTCTTCTTGTGTGGGGAGCGAAGAACACCAGATGATGTCACTCCCCACCTTATATAGCTTTTGCATATGGCAGGAACCCTTTGTTTCAAAGCTTGGTTCCCAGACCAGTCTGTGGGGAAATGATGACATCCCAAGATGGAGTCTAGAGACATGTGGTCACATCACATGCCTTTGTAGAATCATAGCAGCCATTACTCAGAGGCTGTCTGTAGCGTTCTCAGGAAGGCTCCCTAGGTGGGAGATAAGCTTCTTCAAAGGCCTACTGTTTTTTCCTAATGGCCCATTGTCCCGAATTGGCCCTTCCCCACCCAGCTATCTAGACAGAAAGCATCTGGTCTAGTGGGCGTTACCCAGGTGTAACTACATTTGAAATACATATATATATAGTCAATATTCATAACTTCAGATACAAAAATGGCACATGCATACAAATAGGATAATCATATTCAGGAAATCATAACCTTTTCAATGACATCTCCCTTGACCTGTCTTGCATAAAATGCATTATGATTATACCATAATCATATCATAATATCCCTGTGAAGAATATGGGGTGCAGTGTCACAATGGTGATCTCACTTGTGTGGTTATTCCCTTAATTTAAAAAAACCCACATATTTGAGTGTACCATCATCACCTGAGGGGACAAGTATGGGTTAGCAACATGCAGTGGAACAAGGTGGATTGGCAGGGAGATGCTTGGGTGAGCACAAACTATTTTTGCAGCTATTCCCTCTGGTCATATCCAATTTAGCACATCTGATTTGTGCTCTTGGAAACCTAAACTACTGTTGTTGAATAAATGTTAGTGAAGGGTTTCATTTTTTTTAAAGTTTCAGTTCCTCATACTCACTTTTTTAAAAACCATACTACTGTTGGATAAATCCTCTAGGGTACTACTAGGGTATTGCTGGTGTGCTACATTTTGCTACAGTTTTTCTCACTTTCCATGCATCAAATCAGGAAATAATAATAATAATAATTAAAAAAAGTAGCAAGGCTATTTGCCCTAAGTGGTACATTAAGGGTTTAATTAGTAGGAACAGACAATCTGCCAAAACAGTGAATTACCAGCCACAATATTTAGCTTTTACCGAGGAGTGTGTTCAAATCACAAGAGAGTAGTTCAGCTAATAATATATTTGTTTTTGGGTGGGAGAAATGGAGATACTGAACTAGGCTCTTTGCTACATGACACAGGGCAGAAGCCTTAGGCTTGAGCGTATGCTTTGCTCCTTGCAGTTTTGGTGCTGCTCTTTGGCAAGAGATAGCTCAGTTGCATAGCCAGTGGCTGAGTTTCAATGTGAATGTATTTCATTGTAATTTACAGCTGGCCAGGATTGCTTATGGCAGGACTATAATGACCAACATTCAAAACCATTCTCTTTGTTCCCACTTGAGTCATGCTTCTGGTCGGTGATTACCCATAAGGTCAGGATTTGTTTACCAATTCTAATAATATAATAATATATGGAGATATGCCTATCTCATAGAGCTGGAAGGGACCTGGAAGGGTCATTGAGTCCAGCCCCCTGCCTTCACTAGCAGGACCAATTTTGCCCCAGATCCCTAAGTGGCCCCCTTAAGGATTGAACTCACAACCCTGGGTTTAGCAGGCCAATGCTCAAACCACTGAGCTATCCCTCCCCCCGCTCTGTACACATTCCATCTTCTAGATAATGAAACTAAGGCTATGTCTACACTGCAGAGTTTTGTCGCCAAAAGTTATGCCATTTTAATTAAAGTGCTTTAATTAAACCACTGTTGCATGTCCACACTATACTCCTTGTGTCAGTGGAGTGCATCCACATTAGCAGCTCTTGCATCGAAACAGAGAGCAGTGCACTGTGGGTAGCTATCCTACTGTGCAACTGGCCACAGGATGTTTTGGGGAGGGTCTGCAATGCCTCGTGGGACAGGCACAGCATCACATGATGCAGGTTTCTCAATCCCATCGTTCCATGGGGAACCTACTAGATTGCCAGCTGCTTTTCAACTGAAGTGTGTGTGTGGGGGAGGTGGGAAAGTGTGTGACAGGGAGCGTGTGTGTGTGACAGTGTGCGAGAGAGTGGGGGAGAGTGTGAGTGTGTGTGCGCATTGGGGGAGTGCGTGTGTCGGGGGAGAGCGAGTGTGTCGGCATGCTGACTCTTAATTTCAGACAGCTCCTGGAAGCAACCAGTCCTGAGGCAGGGGAAAGGGACACCCCCAACATCAGCCCCTGCCTCCCTCCCTGGCTCTGCACAGCAGTCTCTCTCTCACACATACACAGCCCTGCGTGCCTCCACGTTCCTAGTGCGGGAGAGTGCAGCATTCCACATTAATGATTTGCTCTTTGTTGCCCAGAGCAGAGCCACACGTCCAGCTGTCAGAACTTCCCAGAGCTTTGGAGGGTGGGGGGAGGGGCGCATGCCTGCAGGCAGGGCCGGCTCCAGGCACCAGCCCAGCAAGCAGGTGCTTGGGGCGGCCCCTGGAAGGGGGCGGCACCTCCGGCTCTTCGGCGGCAATTCGGCGGCGGGTCCCTCAGTCCGTGTCGGAGGGAAGGACCTACAGCCAAATTGCCACCGTAAAATGAAGCGGTGGCGTAAGAGTTCCCGATCGCGGCTTTTTTTTTTTTTTTTTTTTTTTGNCCCCCCAAGCCCAGAGCACCCTCACTGCAGCTGCCGGCCTCTCAGCCCCAGGCCGTCCCAGTGCCCCCAACCCCAGAGTGCAGGGCAGGCGGCGCTCTCACCGCAGTGTCCCTGACCCCAGCGCTGGGCAGGCACCGGCCCCAGCCTACCGGAGTCCAGGCAGCAGGCGGTCCGGCTCCAGCCCCAGCCTGGGCCAGGAAAGAGTTAAGGGAACTCAGGCATTCCTGGGGGCAGAACATGGGCAGGGCCACACCAGGCTGTTTGGGGAGGCTCAGCCTATGATACCCACTGCCCACGTCGAGGTGATTTTATTTTGTCACTGGAACTAAAGAGTTTTGTTGCCAAACTGGCATTGCAGTGTGTAAACCTCCACCCTTTCATCGCCAAAAACTGCCTTTTGGCGACAAAACCCTGCAATGTAGACAAGGCCTAAGACGCAGGGTTCTCACTGCTACACACCAACTCTTGTGGTTAAAGAATATCAAGCTCCTAGAGAACAATAAATGATTTGCACCTCTCAGAGGCTCTGAAACAACTTGCAAATTAAAGCTTGAACTGCGCTGCTGGTAGGGTTGCCAACCCTCCTGGTTTTACCTGGCGTCTCCCGGAATCAGGCTTTATCTCCCAGCGGCTACTGTATCGAAACCGGGAGATTTTAGGGCACTGAATTCTACCTGCCCTGGCCCCACACCACTCCCGGAAGCTGCCAGCACGTCCCTGCGGCCCCGGGGGGGGGGGGGGGGGGAGAGAGAAGAGAGGCTCTGCATGTTCCCCCCACCCCGAGTGCCAACTCTGCAGCTCCCATTGGCTGGGAACTGTGGCCAATGGGAGATGTGGAGTTAGTGCTTGGGGCAGGGGCAGCACACACAGACCCCTGGCTGCCCCCAGGGGCCACAGGGACGTGCTGGCCACTTCCAGGAGCAGCATGGGGCCAAGGCAAGCAGGGAGCCTGCCTTAGCTCTGCTGCGCTGCTGACTGGGAGATGCCAGAGGTAAGCACTGCCTGACTGCAGCCCGCAGCCCTCACCCCCTCCTGCACCCAAACTCCCTCCCAGAGCTTGCACCCCAACCCCCTGCCCCAGCCCAGAGCCCCCTCCAGCACCCAAACTCCCTCCCAGAGCTTGCACTCTCTCCTGCATCCCAACTCCCTGCCCCAGGCTCAGCCCAGAGCCCCCTTTCATACTCCGAACAGCTTGGCCCCAGCCCAGAGCCCACTCCCCAACCCCCTGCCCAGTGAAAGTGAGTGAAGGTGGGGGAGAGCGAGTGACAGAGGGAGGGGGGAAAGGAGTGAGTGGGGAGGGGCAGGGCCTCGGGGAAGGAGGTGGTAAGGGTGTTTGGGTTTGTGTGATTAGATAGTATCAGAGGGGTAGCCGTGTTAGTCTGGATCTGTAAAAAGCAACAATGAGTCTTGTGGCACCTTTAAGACTAAAACTTGTAGTGTAGACCAGGCCTATGTTGAATTTAGCAGTGTTAAATCGAATTAACCCTGCACCCGTCCACACAACGAAGCCATTTACTTCGATATAAAGGGCTCTTAATATCGATTTCTGTACTCCTCTCCCACGAGGGGAGTAGCGCTGAAATTGACATTGCCGGTTCAAATTAGGGTTAGTGTGGACGAAATTCGATGGTATTGGCCTCCGGGAGCTATCCCACAGTGCACCATTGTGACCGCTCTGGACAGCAATCTAAACTCGGATGCACTGGACAGGTAGACAGGAAAAGTCCCACGAATTTTTGAATTTCATTTCCTGTTTGCCCAGCGTGGAGAGCACAGGTGACCACACAGAGCTCATCAGCACAGGTAACCATGCAGTCCGAGAACCGAAAAAGAGCACCAGCATGGATCGCACGGGAGGTACTGGATCTGATCGCTATATGGGGAGAGGATTCCATGCTAGCAGAACTACAGTCCAAAAGACAAAATGCCAAAACATTTGAAAAAATCTCCAAGGGCATGATGGAGAGAGGCCACAATAGGGACTCATATCAGTGCCGTGTGAAAGTTAAGGAGCTCAGACAAGCCTACCAGAAAACCAAAGAAGCAAATAGACGGTCCGGGGCAGAGCCGCAGACATGCCGCTTCTACGCTGAGCTGCATGCAATTCTTAGGGGGGGCCGCCACCACTACCCCACCCCTGACCGTGGATTCCAATGAGGGGTTACTCNGTGTCGCTTCAAGTTTGATGCAAAAGGGTTTATGCCTCTCATCGAGGTGCATGGGCAGCAGGTGAACCGGCTGTTGGGGGAGGCTAGCTCCTGACCCCTCCACATCTCCTCCTTCCCCCCACCCCCCAAGCCCAGAGCACCCTCACTGCAGCTGCCGGCCTCTCAGCCCCAGGCCGTCCCAGTGCCCCCAACCCCAGAGTGCAGGGCAGGCGGCGCTGTCACCGCAGTGTCCCTGACCCCAGCGCTGGGCAGGCACCGGCCCCAGCCTACCTGAGTCCAGGCAGCAGGCTGTCCGGCTCCAGCCCCAGCCTGGGCCAGGAAAGAGTTAAGGGAACTCAGGCATTCCTGGGGGCAGAACATGGGCAGGGCCACACCAGGCTGTTTGGGGAGGCTCAGCCTACGATACCCACTGCCCACGTCGAGGTGATTTTATTTTGTCACTGAAACTAAAGAGTTTTGTTGCCAAACTGGCATTGCAGTGTGTAAACCTCCCCCCTTTCATCGCCAAAAACTGCCTTTTGGCGACAAAACCCTGCAATGTAGACAAGGCCTAAGACGCAGGGTTCTCACTGCTACACACCAACTCTTGTGGTTAAAGAATATCAAGCTCCTAGAGAACAATAAATGATTTGCACCTCTCAGAGGCTCTGAAACAACTTGCAAATTAAAGCTTGAACTGTGCTGCTGGTAGGGTTGCCAACCCTCCTGGTTTTACCTGGCGTCTCCCGGAATCAGGCTCTATCTTCCAGAGGCTACTGAATCGAAACCGGGAGATTTTAGGCCACTGAAAGTCCGGCGGTGCAGTGAGGCTAAGGCAGGCTTCCTACCTGCCCTGGCCCCACACCACTCCCGGAAGCTGCCAGCACGTCCCTGCGGCCCGGGGGGGGGGGGGGGGGGAGGGAGGGGAGAGAAGAGAGGCTCTGCATGTTCCCCGCACCCCAAGTGCCAACTCTGCAGCTCCCATTGGCTGGGAACTGTAGCCAATGGGAGCTGCGGAGTCAGTGCTTGGGGCAGGGGCAGCGCACACAGACCCCTGGCTGCCCCCAGGGGCCACAGGGACATGTTGGCCACTTCCAGGAGCAGCATGGGGCCAAGGCAAGCAGGGAGCCTGCCTTAGCTCTGCTGCGCTGCTGACTGGGAGATGCCAGAGGTAAGCACTGCCTGACTGCAGCCCGCAGCCCTCACCCCCTCCTGCACCCAAACTCCCTCCCAGAGCCTGCACCCCAACCCCCTGCCCCAGCCCGGAGCCCCCTCCAGCACCCAAACTCCCTCCCAGAGCTTGCACCCTCTCCTGCATCCCAACTTGAATTAACCCTGCACCCGTCCACACAACGAAGCCATTTACTTCGATATAAAGGGCTCTTAATATCGATGTCTGTACTCCTCTCCGACGAGGGGAGTAGCGCTGAAATTGACATTGCCGGTACGAATTAGGGTTAGTGTGGACGAAATTCGATGGTATTGGCCTCCGGGAGCTATCCCACAGTGCACTATTGTGACCGCTCTGGACAGCAATCTAAACTCGGATGCACTGGCCAGGTGGACAGGAAAAGCCCCACGAACTTTTGAATTTCATTTCCTGTTTGCCCAGCGTGGAGAGCACAGATGACCACACAGAGCTCATCAGCACAGGTAACCATGCAGTCCGAGAACCGAAAAAGAGCACCAGCATGGACCGTACGGGAGGTACGGGATCTGATCGCTATATGGTGAGAGGATTCCGTGCTAGCAGAAATATGGTCCAAAAGACAAAATGCCAAAACATTTGAAAAAATCTCCAAGGGCATGATGGAGAGAGGCCACAATAGGGACTCATATCAGTGCTGTGTGAAAGTTAAGGAGCTCAGACAAGCCTACCAGAAAACCAAAGAAGCAAAGGGACGGTCCGGGGCAGAGCCGCAGACATGCCGCTTCTACGCTGAGCTGCATGCAATTCTAAGGGGGGGGCAGCCACCACTACCCCACCCCTGACCGTGGATTCCGATGAGGGGTTACTCTCAGCCATGCCTGAGGATTCTGCGGACGGGGAAGATGAGGATGAGCTTGCGGAGAGCACACAGCACTCCATTCTCCCCAACAGCCAGGATCTTTTTCTCACCCTGACTGAAGTACCCTCCGAACCCTCCCAAGGTGGTATTGCAGACCCCCTGGAAGGGACCTCTGGTGAATGTACCTTTGTAAATATCAAACATGGTTTAAAAGCAAGCGTTTTTTAATGATTAACCCTAAGGACTTGGGATGCATTCGCGGCCAGTACAGCTACTGGAAAAGTCTGTTAACGTGATGGAGCGGAAATCCTCCAGGGACATCTNGAGAGACGATAATGGTGCTGAGCTTTTCACGTTTGGCTAGCAGGGATCTTCCCAGATACCCGCCATGTGGCGGGGGAGGGGTAAAGCGATCATCCCACAGAATTGGATGGGTGGTGGTGGTGGGTTTATTTTGTTTTATGCTGCTGCACGGTAACAGGAAAACCGCAGCACTTAATGGGCTTTGCTTGCTATGGGAAAGGAGGGCGCTGCTTTAATGCAGAAGTCGAAAGACAATAGCTTACCATGGCTGCATGCAAGCCGAATTCTGTTGCCCGGCCCTGCGTCTGTGATCTCTAACACCAAAGCCGTAGGCACTCAATATAAGATGCAAAATGCGACCTTGTAACGAAAGCACATGTGCTATGTAATGTGAATAGTGTTGTTCACCGTGAAAGAGTATAAGCATTGTTCTATAAAATGTATCTTTTTAAATACTTCTCTCCCTTTTTTCCCCTCCTCCTGCAGAAGCAAATTTTTCAAGCCTCCCTCCTCTGTCCCGAAGGCTATCTCAGATAAGGCGGCAAAAAAAACGCACGCGAGACGAGATGTTCTCGGAAATCATGCAATCGACCTGCAATGAAAGAGCTCATCTGAATGAGTGGAAGGACACGGTATCAAAGTTCAGGAAAGATGCCAGGACCAATGTGAGGACATGAGGGTCCAACGGGAGGAGAGAAGGGACGCTTGAGACGAGAAGTGGCGGGATGCAACGCTGGGGTTGCTGCGTGAGCAAACGGACATGCTCCGGCGTCTGGTGCAGCTTCAGGAACGGCGGCAGCAGCAGGATCACAGAGTGCCGCTGCAGCCCCTGTATAACCGCCCTCCCCCCTCCCCCCTCCCCAAGTTCCATAGCCCCCTGCCCAGACGTGTAAGAACGCGGGGGGAGGGGGGAGGCTCCGTGCACCCTGCCACTCCACCCCAGTGGACAGCCCAAGCAAAAGGCTGTCATCATTTTGAACTTTTTTAGCGACCTTTTCCTTCCCTCCTATCCTCCTCCCAAACCCCACCCGGGCTACCTTGTCAATTCTCTCCCTATGTTTATAATCCATTAATAAAGAATGCATGATTTTTAAACGATACTGACTATTTCTTTGAAAGCAAGCTGTGATTGAAGGGGGGAGGGTGGGTTGCTTACAGGGAATGAGTCAATCAAGGGGGCGGGTTTTCATCAAGGAGAAACAAACAGAACTTTCACACCGTAGCCTGGCCAGTCATGAAACTTGTTTTCAAAGCTTCTCTGATGTGCATCGCTTCCTGGTGTGCTCTTCTAATTGCCCTGGTGTCTGGCTGCGCATAATCAGAGGCCAGGCAGTTTGCCTCAGCCTCCCACCCCACCATAAAGGTCTCCCCCTTATTCTCACA